>JAZHYW010003659.1:0-68325 GCA_037355805.1 Ixodes ricinus | reverse complement strand
TAGCTACTTGCGATTACTCTGCTTGACCCTGCCATCTGGTGGCAAGCGATGTAACCTCCTTTTACGCTACATGGCTACGCCATAATTTCGTGTTACCGTGCTGAAATGAGCCAAGAGGCTGCTTCGGATTTGCTTTTTTAAGAGCGGCTTTTGGTTTTGCGGGCGAATGGTTTACCACTCCTCCGTGGTGTGCGGTTGATGCAACGGTTGACGAAGGAATTGGCGCTCGAGGAATAGCAAAGGTAAGACACAAAGTGCGCGAACTGGGTGCCGGTTGTCTCCGTTTAACATCGCAGTGCTGACGATGAGAAGACTGAGTGACTGCATGCTTTCGAAACGTAAGTTTCTTTACCTGCAAGGGGAAGCCGGCTTCGGAAATAAATACAGTTCGCGGAAAGCTCGTGTTACGTTTTTATTTGCTGCTCCTCTCGCTCCGTACAATAGACTTAGTGTTCTCGTTAAGCCTTATGGCGCTCGATTTGCTCGATTCGTGGCCGCCATAATGAGATGCAGGCGACGGAGGAACTTTTGCTCCCTTGCTTTAGGGACGAAAGTTTCTCCCTTTCTGAAGGAACATATGTGTCAAGAGCGTTCCTCCCTTTAGGGAGGACTATACTGACCCTTTTTTCTAAGAGTGTAGGAGAAGATCGATATTTAGACAAAAATGTTAGCAACCGACATGAACCCAGCTATAAACCTTACATACAATATATTTACCTTTGGAAACAAAAAATGCAGGTGAGCAGGTGAGAAATTTGAGGAGTGGCTGACGGAGCTGAGGGCTGTCGTGCGTAACTGCGAATGTAGCGACGTCGAACAATGCATGCTTAGAAGTCGAATAATACTCGGAAATAGAGACAGACAGCTACAACTAAAGCTGATCAACAATGACCTTAGCTTCGTGAAGGTTCTGGAGATGTGTCGGACAAAGGAAAGAACAAAGGCACAGTCAAACGAAGTTGACAGAAAGATGAGTGCTCCAAGTTGAGTGCCCGAGTTGCAACTTTATCCATTACTCGAGCACGTGCCTGCCGGTAGCATGAAAGCAATGCCTTAGCTGTGGCGAGCTAAACAGTTTTGCAAAATGCTGCACCAATGTGCTACAGACTCATGACATGAAGCGGCGACGTTAACGGAGAGGAACACATCACGACCCAAAAGTCGAACAATTACAGCTCGAACGTTGTGATGACCGTAATGAAAATTATCTGCCTGTGTTTTTTAAAGTTTATAATATATAAAACAGACGATTGGATCGAGGCAGTAAAAAATAGAGAAAGACCAACTAGGTTGCAAAATTGACATTTGACCCAATTGCTTTGTAATTCATGAGAGACTACTAAGGTTGGTATCCAACAAGAAAGTGCGAAAGTGCGTCGTTTGTATTTCTGCCGGAAAGCAAAAGCACGAGTAAGAGTAAAATTTGATGGTGGAAATAAAAGCCGCATTGACTCAAGATGAGTTCTTTGTGATCAAATAAAATGCGCCCATAACATTGTATGGAGAACTGCGTGAGGGGCTCGGAATAATCAAGCACCTTGCTCCACTGCCCGAGAAACGTAACGACGGAAACCTAGGAACCACTACAAAATTGTGCGACCCAGCTGGATCATACGCAGATATTTTTCACGGGCTTGGAAAAATAAAAAAGTTGTGTTAACAAATGTAGGTGGAGCGCGATTAACAAGGCGATGTACGCCCAACAGGAAAGGTGCCGGTGGCTCTCAAGTAAAACGTCGTGTCAACTAGAAGAAATTGAAAACTAAGGACTTCTCACGAAACTCACAGAGCCGACAGAATGGCAAATTTTTAGTGTAGTTGTCTCAAATAAAGACAAAGTGCGCAGCTGCAGGGATCCAGTAGACTTGAGACAGGCTCCAAACAGAGAACATTACCCAACGACCGCAATGAATGACATTTCAGCGCGAATCGCGAGAGAAAATGTGCTTTCAATGCTCAAAGCATCCTCAAGATTTTGGCATATAGAACTTCACGAAAAGAGTTCTAAGTTGTGCACCAACCTGTACGCAAAGTACAGGTTCAGTCGAATTCCATTCGTAATAAGCACAGCCCCTAAAGTGTGTCAGCGTGTCATGAACGATAATCTAGTCTTGATAGACTTGCCGGAAGAGCAGTTCTGATGGATGATATATTAGTGTGTGGTAAGACCCAATAATACCATGATAAAATATTTCCACTCTTGCAACAACGTTACCAAGATATCAATTTGCGATTTTATTCAAAAAATGATAAAAAAGGTACAGAAGTCCGCTACCTTGAAGAAGTTCTTATAGAGATGGCATTGCAGTTGATCAAAATAATGTCTGAGATACAGTGGCGGAGGTGAAAGCATTAAAATACCGCAAGAAACTTCGAATCCTCCTTGAATTTATCGCATACCTATCGAACTTGATACCAAGGTTTTCCGAGAGAGTGGCGCCACCATGGGAGCTGATCAAGGAGGAGATCGGATGGGTATGGTCAAAACAGCAGCAGAAGAGCGTCGTAGACCTGCGAGACGCTTTGACAAAGACGCCTGTCGTCGCTTACTACACTTACGGAGTGCCCATACCGCTGTCAGTCGACGCAAGCCAGTACGGCGTAGAGGCTATTGTCATTCCAGAAAGAAGACCACTGGGATATTTGTGAAGTTCTCTGAGAGCAACAAAGATTGAATAGGGACAAATCGAGCAAGAGATTCTCGATATTGCTCACGAATGCGCAAAGTTTCACCATTATACACGGCATGTGATTTGAATTCGAAATAGTTTTAAGTGCAATTCACATAAACTGCACTAATGCTGTTTCTGCACGTCTGTTATATGGCCAGGGGAACATAAAATAGAGGCATAATCCTAACGATATAATTAAATAAGTTTTATTAACTTTATAATTAGTGAAAATAATCGTCAGGTTTCAATTAAAAACCTGTTGAGCGTAGTCGAACATCCCAAAATCAATTAATTTTAAAAATATTTTACGCACGTAAGGAGCGCGGGGGTACACCACGGTTATCACTAGTGCAGCAGCTGGAAAGCTGGCATTGGGAAAGCGGGGATGATAATCTAATCATCCGCGTTTTCCCACCCCTTGCTTGTGCCTGATGTACAAGTAATAACTGGTTTTCCCGCTGTTTTTTTTGTGCTTTAAGTCTTCTAAAATTGACTTATTTAGACCTTTTCGCTTATAATCAACAAGTTTATAATAGAAATCATGTTTATTCATTTATTTAGTTATTTCGTTACCGTCATAGCCAAAGGCACTACAGAGGGGGGGGGGGGTTACATAAGAAAAACAGTAAAAAAGAAACCAAACCATGTGAAAAAAATACACTGTCATATCAAGAGAAAGCGCCTATACTGCAACGTGAATGCCGTCCTCACTATAGGTTTGTTGAGCTCGACGAACAATCAGGGGGCGAACAACCGTCCCATTCTGGTGAGTCATTTACTAAAATTCGTTACTTTCTTAATTATTGGTCTTGTGGGCCGTGTTGCGATTGCAATTTTAAAAACAGCCACCCTGGCAGGCTAGACCAACTTAAGCAATAAAAAAAAATACTAAAAACACTCGATCGGAGTTTTCCGTTGACAATTTGCCCTCTTCCTTTCTTGCGACTCTGAAACTGAAAGTCCCAGGTGCGCCGGAAATTGTGAAACTGAAACTGAAACTCTGAAACTGAAAGTTCCAAGTGGTCCGACCTGTTGTGTTGTTAAGTGTTGTGTTATTAGTGTTGCCATCTTTTTTTTGCGCGCGCCGCTAAATTGAGGCCAGTAAGTCACTAAACATTCGCTAGATTCGCCAGGAAGTCGCTAAACTATTCGCTGAATTCCAAAAGCTTATTAAACCCTTTTAAAGTAAGTGAACCTCAAATAATCATATCTCAGGTATTTTGAGAGGTTAAACATACACTGAAAAACATCTAGGGCGGTTTTTATTTGTAATACTTTATTTGGGAAACGACTAGGCGGTAAGTACGAAAGTACGAATAAGAAACGGGTGCCTGTTAATTTTAACACGGAAAGAATGACTGCTTTGTCTTCACAAACCGTTCAATGGAACAGTCCAGAAGAAGAAGAGTTCTTCATCGATGGTGACTGCACTCAAGTCACCTAAATCTGCCGATGTCGACGGTTCGTTGCCAGCTTTGTAGGCTTCAGCTGTGCCAATTCGCCGAACAACTTCTTCTGGAAGTTCGTAGTCGAAAGCGAAAGCCAAGAGCACAGCCGCCAGCCAAGAGCGGCTGCGCTCTTGGTTGGCGGTAGCAACGTTTGGCGGAGAGCACGTAGGTACGTGGGCGCGGGAGAGATGGTCTGCAGTGTTGGTAGTGTTGACTGTTTTTTTTTTAAGCGCGCTGCTAAATTGAGCATGTATCCATAGCAAATTCGGCTAGAGAAGCAAAAGGGTTTGGCCCGCGAGAATCTCTAAAATTGTTCAAAATAACAAGATTACGGTTGAACATCAAAGTCGCTAAAAAAGTCGCTGGCCGCTAAATTAAAAAAAATCCGTCACTAAATGTATAAAACCTTGCTAAATCTAGCGACAAAATCGCTAAAATGGCAACACTGTGTGTTATACTCGGCGACAACTTTTCTTGGCAATGCAGTGGAGGGTACAGGCACGCGTTCCCTCTCCCATTTGGAGCTCTGAATAAAGCTGTGCGCAGGCTCTCCTCCTCTCCACTGCATTGCCAAGAAACGTTGTCGCCAAGTTTAGCAATCCATTGGTAACGCTGTATGAGAAGACGTTCTCCTCCTAGCCCCTGCTTTTAATGACTTAGTATTACCTGAACCTGTGAACTGTCCTGTAGGTGTGCCCTTATAGCTTTGTCTTCTTTTTTTTAATGCGATAGCGTTTAGGAGCTTGTGTCGCAGAAAGTCCGGCGTCGGTGGGACAAGAAGTCCCATAATGCAACGCGCGCAGCCACGTGTGATGTCACAAGTTGCTGCGTCTAGACCCTATCGACCCGCTAAATCTAGCTTAAAACGTTCCCGACAATTTTAGCGGAACATTTTCCGCCAATTTTTGGCGGAATATTTTCCCTCCACATTTAGCAGAAAGTTTTCCCGCCAAGTTTAGCGGAAAAAGTTCCGCTAAATTTAGCGGGTCTATGGGGTCATGACGTCACAGCCACGTGTGACGTCACGCGTCATATGACATGATATCGCACGTCACGTCATCTGGGGTCAAGTGACACGTGACACTACCGACTGACCACGCACACATTCTTGCACGGGTTGGGACAAAGCCTGGGTTTATATGAGAAGGTTTTGCGAATGGGGACCGATTACGCTGTCGCGTTCCACTCTTAAAGGAGAAGCTCAACCGTCCCCAAGTTTTTTCTTCTTCTTAGTTTTTAACTATTTTTGTGAATATTCAGGGTGTGAATGTATTGTGCTTCGTCATTTTATTTTTATGAATGAACGCCGTTTTCTTTTTCCTCTCATAAATATCAGTTCCTGAGTCAACGCTTATGAGTTCTATGTGTCTTTCTCTCTTGCCCTGTCCTTTGTGCGCTATTTTTCATCATGAATAGATACCCACTGGCCCAACTCATTGGTTCAACTTCCTTGCCGCCTTTTTTGAAGAAAGAAGCTTTCAAGTGCAGATAGGACAGGCAATCAGCACCACGCATCCCAACAGAGACGGGGCCCCTCAAGCATCTGTGATATCGTCGTCACTATTCAACCTGGTTTAATCGCACCCTCAAGACAATCAACCAGATACTCCATGTACTACGGCAGGTGTCAAATCGCACCCGGTGAGACGAGAACGCGAAGTGCGGCAATGTGCTCAGTATTTCGTCGTCTCCAGACTGATGTATGGCCTCAATCACCATCCAATCAGTGGTACACAAATGGGAACACTGGAACGACTTAACCACGAATCACGACGCATAGTAACGGGTCTGCCATGCTGCACCCGACTAGACAGGCTCAGAAGCTGCAGCAATTTCAGTGACTGTGATGAACTTTCCGAAATACAAAAGCACACCCAAGAAGCCCGCCTACGTTCCATCCCGGTGGACAGGGAAATAATGTTAAGAGTTCTATATCTTTCTCAATGTCGTTAATCACAATTTTTTACTCACTTATTTCTACATATACATTTATCTCTACGCTGGCTATGATTCTCCTGTTTCTTTATACTTCTTTCTTTTATATTCGTCTTTTTGTCTTCCTATAACTTCTATTACTTCTTTCACCTCTTTGTTTTCTATTAAAACGCCAGTTATGAGTATAACGGCAGGCAGCTATACACTAGTTAGGTCACATCGTAAGCAAACTACAACTATTGCCACGGCGCTCTTCGTTTTGGATAATACACCCAGTTAACCGAACCCAAGCCGCTACCGGAACAGGTGAACTCGGAGTTGACCGCACGGCGTAAGCCACGCGTCAAGGAACACCCCAAGTGAGTAAAATCCATCATAAACAACGGTGACCACCGCATAATCTACAAGGACGCGGCATGCCCTCCGGACGATTCAGGCTTCGCTAAAGCGTGGTGCAACGCAAATGATGACCAAAAGGGCAGGATGTTTCACGTGATGGACAGTTCCATCCACTGCACGCAGGCAGAGAGACCATTGCCGTCCTTGATTACGCCAACCATGCAAACGCGACGTGTCATTCTGGCCACCTTGTGCACCATCATTTCTTTACAAATTCACAGGCAGCACTCGGATCCTGAGCCAATGCAAGGCAGACGCCCATTGCCATCAGCCAGCACCCTCTGTACGTTCATCAACTTTAAACGCTGGGGCAGCACATCACAATACACTGGGCTTCTGGGCATAATGGCGCACCTGGCAACGAGAAGGGTCATCGTCTTGCATGAGCGCATTTATTCACCGTGCGATTTCGAGCCTCCGTTCACCAAGAATTCGACGTTCAATCTGAAGACATCGGGACTAACCCCCTGTCACAAATCCTGCAGAAGATATCATTCGAGCTAAACAATATAGCCAGGCTTATCTCTCTGTCACATCAAACCCACTCCTTATTCTCTCTCTTCGTTCTCGATCGTTTACCCGCCGACAAAGCGTTACCCTCCGGCAAATCTAAACCGGAACCTTGCTGACCCCCTACTTGTTGCAACGCTTCCATCACAACAGCGGCAATGGCAACGGAAGCAACAGCAGCACCCGAAGAACAACGGCTCCTACCTACGGCACGTGCGGGCATTGCCACTTTATGCGGACTTGGAGCAACTGGTTTGGGAATGTAAGCAGTACTCCGAACCCCGGATTCCAGCCATCGGCAAACTTGATCGAGGCATCAGGCCCACCTCACTTCCCTCGTGAACCTGTCCAGCTCCCCCCCCCCCACTCCCCTCAGCGGCAGCCCTGGAGCTATCGCAGTCGCTGCTCGACTTCCTCCATGTCCCGGCAGCTCTCCTAGTCAGCACCCGGCTTCAAGACTTGAAGCGTAAAACATAACGCTGATGTTTACACCCAGATAAACACCTATCTCCAGCGTCGCGGTCTCCGAAGGATCATCTTAATAACAATGGAGGCCCCTACCCTATCCCCCCCCCCACCTTACCTAATACAGGAGCACCACATGTTCATAAAAGTGGACTGAGGCGTGTTTTCAGTCGATCCACTGGTCAACACGATGCTTTTCTGACTGTAGAAGAGACACGTCACAGTCTCTGATAATTTCAAGATAAATTACACAGTCATCGACAAAACGACTAACAAGTATCGAGTTGGCAGGTGGTTTATGTAAATGAAAAAAAAAAGTAAAGGAACCTTGAGATACGCCTGAACCAACTGGTGAAGAACGAAAGTCAGTATTGTTAGCTGTTAGAAATTGTTCAATTGTATGTCTATTTACAAATTGTTTATTGTATGTATACATTAAATAATTGAAATTTATTGAGGAGATTTCCGTTTTTATCCCGTTCATTCTGTGAATGAGGTCCCTGTGTTATGTCCTCTTGGCCACATAGCTCACAGCACAAACTTCGTGACTGAACTATTCAGAGATCTCATTTAATAAATATGTTCGAATTAAAATTAAACACCCTGTATATTTGGCTAACCAAGCGTAACTGTAAATTGAGTTCACACGCCGTTACAAGCTATTTTTATGAGTCCATTGCATCAGTGTCCGTTGAGACTGCAGCGAATGAAGGCGGCTTTCCAGAGATTATATATGACACCTCAATTGGTACCCGGAAAAGATCGGCTTTAAGCCGATGCACTTTCATCGATTTCTGCAGAAGACACCAAGAAAGAAGACAGATTTCAAGTGAACGCACTAGACCCCATACGAGTTTCAAAAGACCGCCTACAAGATATAAGGGACTCTACTACAATGAGCGCAAAGCTTTAGTTGCTGCAAGAATATACACAGACAACATAGCCGGATGAAAACAACGAAGTACCTCAACTTGCAAGACACTTCCGTTCTTATCGGAAGGAGATACTCCAGGAAGACGGTCATGTACTACGGTCCAACAAGCTAATTGTACCGGAAGTCATTAGACAAGAGATATTGAACTTGTTGCACCCAGCACACCCAGGCAAATACAAAATGAAAAACAAAGCAATATAAATTTCGTTCTGGCCCGTGATTGCCACCGACATCGAGCGCGAGTACGTCAATTGCAGCCAGTGTCAGAAGTACATATCTAGAAACGTCAAGAGATCACGCAATATCAACGATTCTTTTGCAGTGTGCTGGCATATATTTATTTACCCAGGAAGGAAAATGCTACGTAATCATGGTAGATTTCTTCTTTTTATATACATGTTAAAAGAAATATAAAATAGTACGGTATCTAAATTAAAAGAAGTTTGGCTTGAAAATTTTTGCTGACCACGGGCTTCCTTTGAAGAATACAAGCGACAATGATTGACCATTTGAAAATTGAAAGTTTAAGCAGTTCCTAGAGAACCTGAAGATAGAATTCCTGGCTTAAAAGCCATACCACGCTCCATCTAATGGCATGTCAGAAAGAGCAGTGAGGCAAGCGAAACAACTGCTGAGAAAAAGTAAACACAATGAAGAGCTTTACATGGCACTCCTTGAGTGGCCCAGCACTCCGCGCAACGAGGCGCTACAGTCAACAGTGCAAACACTGATGAACATATACACTCGGACAGTATTATTGCTGGGCTTTAACATTAATTGCCTGTTGTAGTACCACCGAACGCTGTCATGCACCGCCTCAGAGAAATCAGAAAACAGCAGAAGTCTTTATAAGATAGGAATTCACGAACGCTACCAGCCATTGAAACGGGCTCCCCACTCAGTCTACAACAGTCGATATCCCACATGGTCGCCTGCAATTTTAGTAAGTAATTCTGCACCGAGGTCGTACAATATTCTAACTCCAGAAGGTCATGTTTTCCGAAGACAACGAAAACAACTCGGATTCTTGAAGTAGTGTCAACAAGAGACGACCTCCACGAAGGCAACATAGGTAGCGACCACTGACGAAAACCTGCCTCAGCCAAACTCGCTGCTTTGACGCGGGACAAGGGAAAGTGGATCACAGTAATGTTATGCAAATTGCCTGCGTTAATTATATTATTTTTCTTGAGAAAAAAGATGTGGTAGCCAGAGATATGGCTACTACTGAAGGAATAAAATAATTAATTTCGAATTGCAATGCTGGCTGGGTTGCTCCAAATAAAATTTATTGCACGGGTATGTGTCATTATAATCAAGAATATATCTATAACAAAGCTGTGGTAATTCTAAATATCCGTTACTTTTTCATTTAAGGCCAGAGATATTGTAGAATATTTTATTTACGCAATAAATACAATATCACGTGACGCGGCCGTCAAATTACACCACGAAGACTTCTAATTATCTAATAATGAGCTTCGGACACGCAAAATGGCAATTGCATGCTTTGCTACTTTTTTCTTATAGTGACCCATCACTGCAACTAAATATTTGACATTAATTATTTGAATATATTTCACCGAAAACTCTCATTCTTTATAGGCTCCAAAATATTAAGAGCCCAGAAAGAATATTATTTGAAGGATTCCTTTGCTACGAATTAAAATAATCGCCGTGCATGATAAACACTTCCGATAATGTATTAAACAGTATCTGTTTGTCATGTGAGGTTATACAGGCTATTTATATGAATATCTTCCTAGAAAGGAAATATATTTTCGAATGTGTCCATGTTTACGAGGCACGAATATATATTAGACCAAATATTTTAGTATTGTGCGCATGACATAAGTGAAAATAAAGGGGAATAATGGGAAGATAAATCTTCACATCTGTGACGTCGCCCAAGGAAGTTCGTTTTGTAACCTTAGAGATTGAAATGAGACGACTCACAAACAACCAGAAATGATCCACTTCAGTAAAAATGCTCTCCAATAAAACAAATGCACTAATACTTCTTTCAATTAACGAATAGTTCCACGCGCGTCCACGAGCAAGTGCGTCCGTTGCCGAATGGTTATCTTTTATCGTTCTTGGTTCCCACGCAAAAAGCCGAGGATCAATTTCTGTGAGGGGAAGTATCTTTTTGTTATTTCTGTAAATGTTGCGTTTTGGCAAATTTGAGAACCCTATTGCTTATTCAAGTTCCGACCGTTTTACACGCCGAATCTTCTACGCCGACTATTCCAGAAGCCCATGCGTGTACACAAGGGGCACCACGTGGCGAGCCGGAGACAGTCTTGCCCCAGCGCGCGATCCTGCTGTTACACCGCCATCTACCTGCGATGCTAGACTTCTTCTATTTGGTTTCGGGAACAAGTTCGCCCCATTAAACTTTTAGTTTCCTTCAATCATTCGTCGCGTCATCAATTGTCATTCGGGACAATAGTTATTATTCTAGTTTCTATAAACAACATATATGTCTTCAGGCTGCTAGCATATTTGCATACAACCGCGGTAACAAAAAGAAATGAAGTGCAGAAGAGGAAACCAGTCAACAAGTCTGGCACCAACACTTACCTAGGTAGCGATCTCACCGGGTAGAAGATCGGTGCAGTCTTGAACTGTCGATGGTTCTACCGGCTCGACGAGTGAAACGTACGGCGGGGCTACAATGACCGGGGCAAACTGCCAGACTCCAACCTGTACTATATACTGTGCAGCATGCCTAGTTGGTGAAAAAGTTGCCTAAACCTCAACCTGACACGCATATTGGGGTAGTGACGGGAGCATATACCAGACTGCCGCCTTGACCCAGGTGTTTACTGACACTTCTGGACGACTACTACTCGCTTCCAAAGCACTTGCTCATGACAGGATAGAGCGGGCTCAATGAACGCAGCTGGGCATTTTCGGACAGCGGAACTTTCATCGGTCGCATCAAATGTTCAAAATTCAATAATCTCGGTATTTCAAAATACGTATATTTGGGTTGAATATAGTCTATAGTACTTGGCTGTAAAGCTTCCATGCCAAATTCGACGTCTAAGTATAAACAAAACACGCTAATTACGATGACTTCGCAGGGCTAAATTCTTAGAATCAAAGCAAGAGATTACATATATTTACGTCCGCGTAGTTCCGCGAAAGCTCTCTAGATTGCGTCATTTTTGTTCTTGCCGGAAAGCTGATGTCCTTCCACACGGTTCCATTCCATTTACGATTACCTCGAGGAGCGGGAACGCCTGCATTCTATCGTTTTGTGAGACTCCGACAGCCAATCTTCATTGACTGGCGCGCACACGTCCCGCTTACGTGATGGCCAGACTTGTAGACTGTACTAAAACAATGTAGAAAATTACATTTCAATTATTCAAAACTAAATTGTAGTTAATTACAATTGTAATTAACTTTCAATAAAAATAATTGCCAGTTACTCCGAAAGGTAATCCGTTGCTTTAGTGGCGTTACCTCTAACATTACTGTCCTCAAGTAAGCAATAGAGCGAAGAGGGTTATTCAAATGTTTATTGTTGCCACCATCCAAATGATTGACCTTGAGTATTTTGCGCAGCAGCTGGTTTTCGAAAGTCTCGTTAGACATCTTGTCTCATTTCTTTGTGAAGATGTCGACTGCTGCGCTGAACACCCTTTCAACTGAGGCACTGGATGGGAGTACCATATTATTCCTCACGAAGGCTTGATACACTGCATTGTGCTTCTTCAGCCAAGCGATGGAAGTGCTCTTTGCAATGAAGAAAGAGCAAAGCTTCGTGGTTGCAGCGGTGCCTGACACTTTCAGAATAGCGAAGCTGTAGAAGTCATAAAAATGGCCAAACCTGGAATAAGAATTGATTTATGTACATCTAGCTATGCCGGCAAATATTGCCGGACGGTAGAAAACGAAGTTACCAAGAAAGAGTAGATACACATGACAATTCATTATTAAAGAAAGGTCGAGTCTCAGTTGACACTTTGGGGAATAAGAGAATAAAACGTTTTGGATATAAATATATTAAAGACATAAAACACCAGGACACTCCTAAAACAACTAATTAGAACGTCGGTGAAACAAGGTAATGTAAATGCACGTTTGACGTACTGTACCTTTAGTTATGCCGTTCAAAAAACGCACAGTGCACGTGCAGTCAATATTTTACCCCATCCAGCTTTTTCCAGATAGACGTAGTCTCGAGTTTCACTCCCTCTTCAAGCCCGGAATCTCTAGTCTAAGTCAGCTATCATTTTTATCAGTACAATTTTTTTTTTCAGATGAGATGTGTCTTGCAGGGATGAAATAGGAGAGAAAAAGTCGGGGCTCCAGTCCAGGCGCTCAAGGTGGTGGGCCGGCGAAGCTGTGGTATCACCTGCAACGATTGCCCACTGCACTATACCAAATGATTGGCGAAAGAAAACTAAATGCACTGTACCAAAACTTTTTATATATGAAAGTCTAGTGATGTCACTACCTACGTCAGCAAGCTGCCGCGGCGACGGCAGCTTGCGCAACAGTAATTGATACCGGGAAACGTGTGCGGTGAGCGCTAGGTGCTTCACATTGTTATCAGGAGCGCCTTATCATCAATTATGTGGTTCAGATGCTTCTTTTGTGCTTGATCTTTATTAAAACAAATGCTGCGCTCTATGTTGTATGCATAATTTCAAAGAATGTATGCAAATTTCGCTCCAATCGTTGAAGGTTTTTTTTTTTTTTTTGTGGGGGGGGGTTGCCGTTACGAGGAAATCTGACCAACGAGTCATGTACAGCTTCGCTGTAAATTATCGTTACCATTTCCGATGTGCTCAATAAAAACTGACGCGCAAAATGGGTGACTTAGATGCAGATAACCAGGCTGGAATTCACAAATGAAGTGGGCCATCCATGGAGCTTCGACTTCAAAAAAGTAAATCGATTTTAAAATTTAGTCGAATATAGTGTAACGAAGCAAAGCAGCAACAACAAAACGAAAAACATCATGTTCTTCAAGAGGAGACGAGAAGAGTCATAATGCATTTGTGCAGCAACGAACGAGGATACTTCTAGCTATAACGCCTTGGCTTGTTATCACATCGCTTTTAGTGAATTTTAGGGTAAACGGAGCGGCCTCTTCTGTTGTGTCATTATGAAAATGGTCGTCGCCATAATTGAAAGGTATATTGTTAATCCTTGTCTGTGCACCTACTGCCTCGAGGTTCTCGAAGAGGCGCACAATCACTTGGTGTCCTCCTCTAACCGTCTTTAAACGCAAGAAAAAAAAACAACAATAACGAAGGGATTAAATATATATATAGCTGGCACACCCACTCCCCCACCCCACCCCTAATTGTTTTCAGGGACTGAGGAAAGAAAATGTTTCAGGAGCTTGGCATTGTAAAGAAATGGCTTTATGGAACTGCAGAGTTTCAAGCTTCATTTTCCACCGGTCAATGTGCGCGGCAGCGTGAATGATGTCGATTTGACCAAAATGAACACATCTTTTCTCTCATGGAAAGGGGGAAGGGTGAATAAATGTAACGATTCCTCACGAAGCCGTTGCGTAAATATGCAAAGAAATCACTTTACAAATACTCTACCAAATCTGTCATTATTCCATTAAAACATTGCTGATAAATGCGGGGGACTAGAAGTAATTTCATTACTTGTATCGGATTACGTACCACTCTTGTAATGACAGCGTCGTGCCGCGCGCTCCTGTCATAGGTTAAGACGCGCCCGTCTCTATTTTTGCTCCTACCTTCCTCTCGGTTCTCCCGTCGTCGAAGAGCGCCTTCTCTGTTTCGGCTCGCTTGCTTTTTATTTCCGCGGTCGGGCGCGTGCTGCTTTGGTTACCGTTTGGAAGTTTTGCGTTCAATACGTTGCTTTGACTCACGTGCAAGCTTCGTTTTGAGCGGTCTAAGTGATGGGGGCCGCTCGGCTAATCAAGAACATGCGCCCAGGGTTCGGATCGAAAGCGTGGCGATGTTGAAAGCGGAGATGCCACCGAAAGTGCTCCATCGGAAACCTCGGCAGTGCCAGACTCGTCAGAACGTCCGCCTGGAGGACCATCGCTGATGTCGGTCAGGTTACACATATTGCTTCTTCAGTCCCGGTCACGCAGTTTCTGTTGCCATCGTATCTTATTCTCCGGCTGAGCAAACGCAACATGTTGGAGATCCGAAGCGAGTCTTATCTATCTTTCACCGCGGAGTGCCAGATTAGCGATTGTGGGATGGAATTTTTAATGCCATGGCTATGGAACCCACGAAGACGTTTTATAACAAATGCAACGTGAATAAGGTTTAGTTAGAATAGCTGGTTTGCAGGGGCAAACCAGTTTGCACAACTCCTTAAGAATCGCCTATTGCAACTGCTGCGCCCTTAACCACAACGGTCATGATGTTCCAGGAATGCCAAGTGTGTAGTGCAATCAACCTTCCGCAAATCTTTTGATGTCATGCAATCTTGTAGTGATGTCATGCAAGAAAGTCCCCTGATGGAACTGATTGTGTGCGCATGTAACTATTCTGGCAAAACTGAATGTCTACCTTCACACACACAAAAAAATCTGTTCTGGCTTCAGTTTGTGTTCCAGCTGAGTCAGTGTTTGCAAGGCTAAACGAAATGACATTTTGGCATAATTCAGTGAATGCAAAACAGAATGCCAGTTGGAGCCAGCATTAAGTCAACCGAATACTATCGTCAAACAATGTAAATGCATTCCCAGTCCAGTATGACTTCAATGGTGGTACTAGACATTAGCTTCTAAAGCAGGTGCAGCGTACTACCATGGAAGGAGAGCAACGAATTAAGACATTCCGCAAATGCGGGCTACGTCTCCATGCCTGCTTTGTATATCAAGACACTGAAACATAGGGAATAGTCAGTGTTTTCTCAAAGGAACTTTAAGTTCTCTCCAAGCAGCCCGATGCACTTGGAGCGAGTCCAGGCTAGCTGGTTAGGAAACATACTATTCTAAACCCTGAGACAAGGAGAAATAAAATAACGGACAAGGCGACACATTAAATCTACTACTTTCTTCTGGTATCAGGGCTTGGATTATGATGTCAGTTTTCGCTGGAGACGTGTTTAGTACAGAAATAGGGCACGACTCCTCCAGCTGCGGGCCTTGCAGAGAAGGAATAGTGGAGCGCAGTTGCAGAGAGGGGAAGGTGGAATGACGTGTACGCAAAAGGTTCACAAGAGCGGTCATTCTTGCGGAAGTCAGGAGCAAGTCCAAGGCTTCCTGTAGGCCGTGGTGCCACACGCTCCCCGTCGGAGCGCTTGACTAGGTTAAACCTGGCCGGGCCCAGGCTCCCGTGGGCTCGCGAAGCGCTGATAGTGTTCTTTCCGTACGACGGAGCTACTAGAGTTAAGGCCCGTTCACACTCTTACGACCTCTTAAAACTGGGTTCCTTAAAACCTCTTGCAACCAGAGGACACACTGGCGCCATCTATTGGGTAGCAGTGTAAACTTGGCGGTCCGGCATATTTTCTGTTTCTCTCGCGCATTATCCTTTCTTTCTTGGCTCGAAAAACTTTTGTCAACGTTATAAACAAGCCGTTCTTATAGGTAATACGCACATTTGACCTCGGAAACCCTGCAAAACCTTCGCTCTTATGACATGCAGTTCCAGGGTCACCGCATAGATGGCGCCAGGATGCCAGTGTGTTCCCTAGTCTAAGAAATTTTAGAAGTTTTAACAGATCTCGTCTCTCCCGGTCGTACTCGGTCGAAAGAGTGTAGAACGGGCCTTTAGCGTTTGGGGTGAACACATTACGATGCGGTTGGATTATACAGCTTATTTCATTAAAACTTTGGGAGTTACAAGAATGGGGGGATTATATAAAGGTTACCTTCTAGAGCGGTGCTGACGTAACTCGCTCGGCGTCATCGGATAAAATGATCGCCTTTGTTCCTCTTCTGCATGGGCGAGGGCGATCGCCTCCAAAGCTCTTGCTTGCCGGCCCGCTCGTGCGACTCGGGTTTCACGGCAGAGGATCCTCCAGGGGACCGTATAGAAACTTCTGTCTGGGAGCAGCTGGGGTCAGAAGCCACCTACGAACTTTTGACTTCTTTTTCTGATTTCAATCTTCTGATCGCTAACTTACTACTGTGATGGTCAGCGCATATGCAGTAGCAGCTAGCGTATCTATTTTTGCGCGTACACCTAAATTTACAATACCCCCGCCAGAATCTACTCTCCCGGGTAATTCCTCTATTGCCGACCACCGCCTGCCACAGCCACGCACATAATGTATCGGTGGGCAGGGGGAGGCGCCTAGAAGAAGGGGGGAGGGGCGGGGGGGTCAACAGATGTTGTGCGAAGGGAACTGTTTAGTGGCAGCTGCCGCTGAAACAATCTCAACATTTCGCGGAACGAGAGAGATCCCGCGCATTTTTTGTCCGGTGCCAGTTTGAATATGGTGATGTGGCCTCCCTGACTCCACCCTTGTTTGCCGGCTTTCTAAAAATCGTGTTTTAAGCCCAAAAATAAATCAGGACGTCTGATACCGTTATCTACATTGAAAAACAAGAAATCAGCCCCTTTTAGTTTATTACTGAAACTGGCCCGCGTAACACCTCGCTTTATTTAGTTTTTTTTTTTTTGTTAAAATGCCTCACAAGCGACGTCGCAACATTCAGGTTATACTTAAATCCTACAATGTAGGCGAAATAAATGTTTTACCTGAATCAACAGGCAAGGCCAATGCTTTTTCAGCAATAAAATGTGTGGTCGTACAGGACCCAGGAGGGTTAAAGGAGCTGTGCAACAATTTCAGTGCTTTGCTTAAACAATTTGGGAGTTTGTGTCTCTGACCTTTTCTGAAAGAACAAAAGAAGCCTAATTTGCCTGCATGTCGTATTTTTTATTTTAAAAATGGACAAAGATTGAGGTTTTGGAGCACCTCTCTCAACTCCTTCACCATCTTCCGAGTCACGTGCGCTGTGACTTCAATGGGAGTTTGCGCGGGGTTCCGGTGAAGCTATCTCTAGAGCCATCAGTGAGCGAGAACTCATCCTCGTGACCACGTGCTGGCGCAGCGCGGAACAATATGGTGAAAGGAGGAAAGACTCATCCAGGTCCAGCCAGAGCCTTTAGCAGCCCGGCTCTGCCCCCCTCCCCCTCTGACATGTGGCGGCTGTTAGCGGTTGCAGATAAAGCTGATGGTTTCGTTGGCCTCGGATAGATGGCGCAACTAAAACTCCGTATAATAAAAGTTTTCATGATACCAGATTTTTGACGCATTTATATTTATGTTGGAATGACAAGATTGCAGAAAAGTTACCTTTTTTTATCAAGCAGGTATTCGTACAACTTGCCATCCTTCTACAAGACCCCCATTGACGTCATGCCGCGCGGTTCTCATGGCCGCCACTTGCGGCTGCAGGTCGGGAATGTTCTAATTTTCGCCTCGCGATTACACGGGTGGTATCAAAGAGAGCATTTCGAAGGAACAAGGTGTGTTTTCTGTCTTTTGTGACAGGACGAACAATGTCAAAAGTAAAAGATGCCAATTCTTTCAACGTTAAAATCGTTGCACAGCTCAGCAAGACCATTTTCAGCAAAAAACGAAACCAAAACGAGACCGTCGTGTAACATAAACATTGAAGTATGCGCCTAAAAAGCGTATATTTGCTTGATTGTAAGTCATCATTACAGAGTATTACGTGTTTTATTTTATTTGTGGTGGATAATTATACTTATCAAAGCTCATGAAACACTGACATGAGATAAACGCCAGCAAAGGGAATCCGGGAAGACACCGCTTCACAACATCACATTCATAATGGTAGCGCCCAAAATGCACGGTATATTCCCCATTCCTCATTATGCGATCCGCCGGAATCGTTTTAGCGGCGGCTTTGATCATCAAACATGTTCCGCCCCGCAATAGTTGCGGCTCAAATTAATTCTTGACCCCAAGACCCCCCCCTCCCCCGGCCGCATTTCGGTACAGTAAATGCTTGACCGACGCTGAGGGTTGGGGCGATATATAGGAGATTTGATGTGATGATAGTGAGTTCGAGGTACGCGGAGCGAGCTATGATAGTGTAGGCGGCATATACGCCAAGATTACTTCTGTAGTGGTTTCGGCCTACACAATAACCATTGCGGTGGTAATTATAGTGGGGCAGTGAGATCGGCGTCCTACACCGCCAGACAAGCCGGAGGGCTGCAGAGGTCGCTGGTTGCGGGGCCGGGCTATCATAGCCCGGCGAGGAGATGGGACGTCCAAGCACTGACGGTAGGGATCCGGCCTAACCGGAACTGAGCAGCCCAATGCTATCCCCGGGGGATCTGTACCAAATATCCGGGCTGTCTGGTGGACAGGCGCCGCCATTTTTTGGTGCAATGCGCCTTGGATGTATGGGGTCTGAGTGCCGCTGGTAAAGACTCTAGTATGAGTAGAGTAGTTGAACTACGTCCAAGTCTCTTTCACACTTTGTGTAGCTGCACTTTGTGTAGGAGCAGATGGAGTTTTTGCAGCGCTGTTTATCTTCTTTAAACACTGGACAGTGCCCTAGTTGGTCATACCTGGTGTCGAGCGATGGTCGGGGATTTGCTGGTCGCCCGCTTTTTTTCGACGGGCTCACCACGACTGCAGACTGGCTTTTCCCTTTTTCTTGCATCTACCTTTCCTGATCGTCGAAGGGCATCTCACATATCCGAGACAAATTTGAACAAAGTCATCTCATTGGAGAGTTGATGCTGTTGTACGTGTCGCCGGTGGACAAGCCATGAATTGCCAGCGATCAAGTTCAAGAAATGCACGAACAGCTCCATATACCACTTGTAAAAACGTGTAGGTATTTGTAATATTCGATGAGTTGGCCTTCCAGGTCACGTCCATTCACTGTGTCATTGTAGGTTTTCGTAATTGCAAAACGTTAAACTGCACATTTTTTTGAAGCGCTACCTTTCAAAGCGATAGTGTCTAGGAGCTTGTGTCGCAAAAATTCTGGCGCCGGCGTCGACGTCGGTGTCGGCGTCGGCATCGGTGTCGTCGGCGTCGTCGTCGGTGTCGTTGCGACCGTCAAAAGGCGAGTGAGCACAGTTTCATCGTGAATTCCCGACGCAGCTTGGTGGACCCGCAGCTCCGAGACGAACACCGCCACTGACTCTCTATCTGCATACCCTGAAAAAACCGGAACGCAAAGCGAGAGCCGTAAGTACTCCAAGGGGACGGATTTCCAGCAAGTGCGGTGCTTGAGCGCTCCTTCTGCTCCCGTTGTAACTGGAGAAGCATGCACATGGCCATCCTTATCTCTCCTAGAACCCCCCCCCACTCCCCCCCCCCTGCTGATGATGCGCCTGCCGGGACTGACACAACAGGCTCAGCGTCTGGTTCTTTGTCGCTGGCTGCGTTATCCGCGAGTGCACCGAGTGCCAAATCGTCATCACTCACGTTTTTTGCCGGCGTCCTCTGTAGGCTACATTCTGTAGTAGTTAGAGGTTCTGAAAGCAATGCATATTCGCGCAAATGAACAAATAAAAAAAACGCTCCGGAAACTTGGGCAAATTTAGAAACGTAAAATTGACTACGTAAAAAACAAAAAAATGAAACCAGTTCGCGGCCCTCCTTTCGGATGAGCAGAATTTCACGTCTGGGCGCCAGTGTGGAATTCCCTTGCTGCTATCCGTCTCGGAGAATGACACGACGCACTGGTTCAACAACATGCAGTAATTTATTCACCGTCAACGCCCGTGCCGCGATCCCAAGTGGCACCGCGTATCCCCTGCGACGGCCTTTTATCAGCGGCGGACCGCCGCTAGCGTGGCCAATGGCACTTGGCCCCCTCGCGGCGGAAATGACTGTGGACGATTTGGCATTCGGGCTACCTTGTCTAACACTTTGGATACCCAGGTTGCGCACAGTATGTGTTGTCGTGTCATCCGAGAGAGGATTTCGATGTCTTGGATATTCTTTTTTCTGTGATTTTTCGAAAAAGGTTCCTCGTGTCGGAACATGTAATTTTGCGCTCAGGAGGCTAGGACCCGCAGACTTTTCGGGCAGGTGCGCATTTGCCAGGAAGTCAAAATTATCAGTTGAGGAGTTACAGATGCTGCCCATTCTGTAGCTGGGTATGTGTTGTCCTTTGATCCGAGACAGTATTTTGATGTCTTTGATATTCTTTGTTCTGTAATGTTTTGAAAAGCGTTCCTCGTGTCAGAACATGTGCTTTTGCGTTCTGGAGGCTAAGACCCGCAGACTTTTGGGGCAGGTGCGCATTTCACAGGAAGCCACATTTATTATTAGTTGTTAAGTTACAAATGCGATATATTCTGTAGCTGGCTATGTGTTGTCCTATGATTCGAGAGAGCATTTTGATGTCTTGAATAAACTCTATTTCTTAGTGATTTCTTGAAAATGCTTTCTCGAGTCGGAACATGTAAGTTTGCACTATGGAGACTAATACACGCGGACTTTTCGGGCTGGTGCGCATTTCGCACGAAGCCACAATTATCAGTTGAGTAGTTACGGATGCTGCCTATTCTGTAGCTGGGTATTTGTTGTCCTGTGACATGAGAGAGCATTTTGATGTGAATGTTATTTTTAGTGATATTTTTAAAGATGGTTAATCATATCGGAACATGTAATTTTGCGCTGTGGAGACATACAGCCGAATTCATAAACGGGCCTCGACTCAAACTCGAGTCGAACTCGACTCGAAACGCCACTCGTGGCCGGTTTTGCCCTTCATAAACCGACCTCCACTCCAAACGCTCCTCGACTCGAGGAAATACTCGACTCCTTCCTCGAGAAACTCAAGGTAGCTCCGGCGCTTCCTCCAGCCGCTCCTCGACTTGAGTTTGGAGTGTCATGGTGGCCGACGAGTTGTTCGCGGAGTTCGTGCATTTCGTTCTAAGCGCAGAAGAGATCTTTTACGACGACTCAGGCTACAGCCAATCAAGACATCTGACAAGACGGTGTTTCAGGGAACGCCTGAACCCGCTGGAACACTTCAGTGACCGGGAATTCTTTGTGCGGTACCGCTTCACGAAGGCCACCGTAGCGAGCACTCTGCTGTTTGCCAGAAGCGTGAGTACTCAGGGCCTGCCGCCCTCACTGATGCTGCAGCTCCTCGTTGCTTTGAGCTTTTATGGTGCCGGGACGTTCCAAGTTGTTACGGGAACCATGTAAAAACGACGGTACCCAGTGCGTAAGGACCTACGCGGTGGCCGCATCGCCCGTGGGAGGCGAGAAGAAATCTGAGTTTTTCATAAACGGAGCTGATGCCGAGGAGGTCATCTTGGGTCCGGACGCCAGGGCTGCGCCAACGCCAAGCGCAAAGGTTGCACCCGAGGGCGACGCGGCTCTTACCGCGGACAACCTGGCACTGGGTGCTGGGAAGGCACGCCAGGCTGAGCTTCCGGACGTTGCGTTCGTCGAGGCGCCGAAACCTGGTGACGAGACAGCTGCCGTGCGCGACGGCACCATCCCTGAAACGGCAGGCGACGCGCCCATGGAAGTCTTGGACGCCTCGGCAAGCGGCCCGGTCACGAAACGCACGAGGGAGGACGTGGGCGCGGACCCCGACGCGACGAGCCAGGAAAAGCCACCTTCAAAGTTGTCGCCCCTCAGGAGGAAACGGCTTGATATCAAGTCGAACGTTTTTGCAGACGACCGAAAGGTGGCGATAGCCACCCCTGAACTGGCGTGCCTGGGCCCTTTCCGGGCATCGGAGTCCGCGTGTCGGACGGTCAGACCCTCGGAACCCGAGGTAAACACTATACGCGGTCTTTCTCTCCCTGGAATGACAATAAATCTCCAGGCGGCCTTACGCGTGGCCACGATTAATGTTCGTGCTCTGGCAGCCAGGCGTCGGCAGTGCCAGCTGAGCCGGTTGTTTTCTGAGAACGAGCTGGACATTATTGCCGTTCAAGAAACGAAAATGGAAAGCCAGGAGCAGATTTATCGTATGGTGCGGCTTTTCAGAATTATTTTAACGTTTGCGTGTCGCCCGCTGTGGGGTTGTCCAGCGGATGTTGTCTGTTTATTCGCCGGTCGATCGGGGTTGTAGGAACGGCCGTGCATTCTTGCGCCTCCCGTCGTATTGTATTGTGTGACTTTTCTCTTTCTAACGTTGTTTGGCGCGTTATTTGTGTGTACACGCCAAATCGCAAAGGTGAACGGAATTTGTTTTTTATATCTCGGTATGTACTTTAATGGCAATCGAGTCATTATTTGTCTTGGAGATTTTAACTGTGTTTGTAGGCCAGAAGATCGAGCGAATCATGCCCCCATTCGAGATTCAAGTTATTTTTGTTTGAACGATCTTGTTTCAGAGTATTTTTTGCAGGAGATTGCGGCCTGCGTGAGTCAGGCAAATGTTCAGTTCACGCATTTCCAATGCCGGAGCCATGCGAGGCTGGATAGGGCGTATATCTCGCCCGATCTTTTGCCTCTTTGTAGTTTTTAGGCGTTTAAGCATGTGTCGCTCAGTGACCATGCTTTGGTGTTGTTTACTCTCGGGAATAAGGTAAAATCTCCTCGGTGGGATTGGGTATTTTGGAAACTTAACAGCAGTCTTGTTCAGGGTTATCATTTCAGGGCACATGCGAGCAAACGTTTTGAAATGTTGTACGGGGACGAGCGCACATTATGGGGGGTGCGGTGGGATCTTTTTGAAGAAGTTAAAATGGCAGTAACTGAAAGAAGTAGCATACTAAATATCAGAAGAAGGAAAAAGAAAATGAGTTACGGCGTCAGTTAACCGTTTTGTTTGTCCCCAGAAAGCTTGGATTCTGGTGAATTCGCATTTGAAATAAGAGAGTGTAAAAACCAATTAGAAATGATTGATACTGAGAAATATAGGGGGACGATAGCAAGGGCGCGAAGTGATAAGTTATGGATGGGTAATGCTCCGCCAAAGCGCGCACTCAGTGACGAAAAAAGGTATGCTCAGTGTAATGAAATGAAAGAAATCTGTTATGGAACCACGATGACGCGGCACAAAGCAAACATTGAAAATGGTTTTGTGGAGCACTATCGTAGTCTGCTGGGGCGTATCACACCAGTAGATGACGGTTTTGAAGCGGTATTTTTGTTTTTGATGCCCCAGTTAGAACATCAGGTGTGCGAAAGTCTAGAAGTGCCTATCACTGTCCGGGAAGTCGAGGCAGCCATCGACGAGTTAAGCAATAGCAAGACGCCAGGACCCAACGGCCTTGGTGTCGAGTTCTATAAATATTTTAAAGGTTAGGTAGCTCCTGCTCTGTACGAGATGCTGGCCGAGGCTTATAATAAACAAATGTTACCACCATCCCTTTTAAAAACGCACACTGCGCTTATCCCGAAGTGGGATGATTCAGTGCAGCTTTTAGCCGTGAAATCTTACAAGCCGATAACCTTAAGGAACGTGGATTATAAAATTTAAATAAAGATATTGGCAAAACGACTACAAGGAGTTATTAAAGTACTTGTAGGAGCCCAACAAACGTGCGGCATAAAAGGCCGTACAATCTGTACGAATATATATATGTGGCTAGATGTGTTTTAGAATGTTGTGAAGCCTTCAATAGCCGAGTTGCAATGCTGCAACTAGACTTCGAGAAGGCGTTTGGCCGTGCTTCGCACCAGGTTCTTTCTCGTATTCTGGAACACGTCAACGCAGGGTCCATTATTTTAAACAGTGTGAAGATGGCTTATCAAAATTGCACTACATGTTTAGTCGTCAATAAGTGTGGTACGGAATGCATTGAGATACGTTGCTCTGTCAGACAAGGTTGTCCTCTTTCGCCTTTGCTTTTTTTCATTTTTCTAGAACCCTATTGTTTGAAACTTCTTCAACAGGGTAACGTACGTGGTTTTAGATTAAATTCCAGTGAAGTAAGAGTGCAGTCCTATGCAGACGATTTAGCGGTTTTTTTGTGCTGATCAAGAGAGGTTCCCCGAGCTGGTCAACGTTGCCTTTTCTTTTTGTCTAAAAACAGGGAGCTCCGTTAATTGGAATAAAACCATGGGGTTCTGGCATGGAGACGGGGCTTATAAGCCAGATATTTTTATGAATGTTAAGTGAGAAAATCTAGCCACCAAGTATTTAGCTATGTCATTAAAACATTTTCTAGATACCACTACTTACAAGAATGAGGAGACCTAGAATGTTAGAACAAAGGCGAAAGGGTGGAGGGGAGGAATCTGTCCATATTCGCGCGTTCCACAGTGTGTAATCTCTTTTTGATATCAAAGGATTGGTATGTCTTACAAGTGCTGTGTATGTCGCGAATGAATGTGCAGAAGCTGCACAAAGTTTTTGCCGTGTTCATTGGGAACTCGTACTGGGAACGTTGTTTTCGCACTAATTTATTTCGTTCCGTGCGAAGTGGATTACTAGGATTGTCCCATTTACTTATGAGACAAATTGTTTCTACGTTAATTGCTCGTCGTGATCAAAATTACTTAATTTTACGTACTGTATTTCACGTTCGCTTGCACAGTTTTCTGCCGGAATTTGTCGTGTCATCGGGCGTTGTGATGAGCGCGTGGTCAGGTCCCCGTTTCTGGGAGTTAGCGGCTGTCTCCGTCGGCGTAACCGCTCGTTGTATTTATGGGACGTCAGAGGTTCCCCGCTAAACTTAGTGTGGAAATCGTATATGGTGTTGAGGCCACGTGACGTCAATATCCCCTGTAAATTTAGCGGGGAAATTTCACCCGCTAAATTAAGCGGAGAAATTGAAATCACCTGACCTCAACACCAATTCAGTTTCCCCGCTAAATTTAGCGGGGAAAATGGCGTCCCATGATTTCGTGTCAAGAAGCTTTCCATACTCTGGAGTTCCTCTGCCTCAGTGCGCACAGGGGCACAGGTTGTCGAGCTCCTCCTCGCCTCTCTTACTTCTCCGTAACCCTTTGGTCACATGACCTCCCCGTCAACCAATCAGCGTCGACCACCTCACTCCTTCTCCCCCACTCGTCAACCAAGCAGTTTCAAGCCTCGCGGCCACGCATTAATCTGGGCTTTACGAAATGCTGAACACCTAGCCGAAGAACGTTTCACGGTAAAACTTGTGACAACGTCAATATGTTATCTTCCGGATGCGTAGCGAATGTCCCGCAGTGATTTTCCGCCAATTAGCACCTCGACTCACGTCGACTGAAAAACGCTCGTATTATTCATCTTCATATATTTGAAATGGTTTGGGTTCGATTCCCACCTGGCGCACACGCAATTTTTATTGTGATGGCCTTTTCTTTCCTTCTCAAAATGGTGGCGGTGTCCAAAATATGGGTGTGACGCCATTACCTTGCTCAGCCATTCAGCATCGAGTTAATCGGCTGCTTCACTTTCCGGCTTCACACTTTTCTAGAGCCTCCTGTCGAGTCGAAACGAGGTTCACGTCGAAAACTGCTACAATTAACATGCAGATATGTAATGACAGGTACGCCCTCGACATCTATTCTAAGATTCGCAGAGCGTCATGACAACCTCCTTTGTTCGATTGCCCAATATATTAAAAAAGGTTTTCGAAATACATATGTACGCCGTAACGAGGACGACAACGTGACAATGTGAAGAAAATGATATCCGGCGTGAAAGTCTGACCCGAACAGACATCACAAACTGCAGTTTTGTTTTTTGTGTGTGTTAAAGATGTAGCGAAAGTTCATTTTGGACTGCGCTCTGCTACCCGGTAACACCCTACAGCGGTGTCTGTCGTCACACAGCAGTCTTTTTCGTGTTCATATAAAGTGGACAAGAACGGTGCAGTATTTTTACTTCGCTTGTTTTCTGGAAGGAACAACCTCGACTATACATTTTTGAATATATCCAAGCTTTGTGAGCGTTCCGATAATTTTAAAGTTGCTTGTTATAAGATAGAAACTAAATGACTTTAGCGCATTCTTAAATGTCCTGGGAGTGCTGGCTCTGTAATAAGCGCATGTAACTCATAATAGCAAGTTACTCGAGGTTTTAGTATATTTATTTAATTGTTTATTTCTTAAAACTGCTAATTTTATAGGGAGACTTTGCACGCGTGAGCAAGCATACCGCAAAATCGAGCGGATCTAACCACGCATACGCATTTTACATGACATTAACGTATGAAGTGAATACAAGGACCCAAACGAGCTGGTTTCGACTGAACATGACAGAAACCACGGTACTGCAGGAAAAAAAGACACAAACAATGAAGTTCTCGAAAAAATACATTTTAGTGTCTGTGTCACTTTTCTCGGGGTTTACGACATTTGACGACATGATGGCGCTTAAGACAAGGACAAGAGGGGAGACTAGACAACACGTCTCCCCTTTGTCCTGTCTTAAGCACCATCATATCGTCAATTCCAGTACCAACTAGCCCAACAATCTGATTGATTGGTTTATGAAATATTCAATTAATATATAAAAGAAAAAAATAAAGCAGTGTAAAATTATCATTGCACAATATAAAACACTATATGGCCGAAGTACGTTAAAGTACGTGAATAAAATAAACTTGAGATATTTGTTTTCAGAGGGGGGGGGGGATAAAAAATACAATATCCGCACTTTCAGCGTAAACAATTGTAGCTTGGTGTAGATAATAGAAGCAGGAAGCCTCGCAGAGTGCCCATAGCTGTACGCGATCAGCGAACACTCGCCCCCTCCAACTCCCCGCTTATTTGGGTTCTAGCTCGAACCGCCAAATGCCAGACGGTGTAACCCAAGAGTAGCGAAATTCAAGATTTACATAGCCCAAAAGTAGCTATACTTAAAGAAATACTTCAACGAAGTTTGAAATATACCCGTCCTGTTCAAAATAGGCTGAATATGATCCACAATATCCGTAAATGACAATCGCACGTTTTTATTTTGAGCCTGATGGCGGTATTTTTTGTTATAAACGACCCACTCTGGCAAGTGCTTGGAGAGCAGCCAGCGGAGAGTACGTGACATCCGCCGTAATCGTGACTTAGATTGTCTCGGGACGAGCAAAGCTGCGGCTAGGCTGACGTCGAGAGGATGTCCTAGCCGTTCCAGCCACCGAAAAGGTCGAAGCACGCCAGCGATCGAGCCACCGCAACTAACACCAAAGCTACTTTTGTACGAATTTTGAGTGACGTGTTAATCTTCTATAATCATGTAGAGGGGCAATAGCGACGTCTGAAACACACAAAAGAGAGTCTCGAAGAGAGGGCAGCTCCTCCTTCTCTCTTCTCTCGTGGTGGCCGGAGGCGAGACACTTATCGTCACTACCTAACAAGGTTCCTAGAGCGGGCATTACAAACGACGCATTAGCGACATCCATCAGGTGCTCTGTGCTAATCGTTTAATTCGTTTTAAAATTACTTTTCGTGTCCTTTTCAACAAGATATTGGTGTGTCTTGCAGCCTCCTATATACTCCTATATCACAGCCTCCTATATACTGACAAAGCCGGGCAGATCGCCACGAGAAGCCGGCGCCGAAATGGAAAAGGAGGCGCGGCAGATAACGGATGAGAAAAGAGCGACGTGACTGCCGCCCCGCTGCGGCGAGACGCCGAAACACACTTCTCCCGAGTGAACAAGTGTGTTTCGGGTCTTCGCCGCTGCAAAAGCTGTTCACTGACGTCCAGGTTCCCGAGAAATGGCTCTTTGATGTTCTGTGCTACCAGATCCTCGCGCTTCAAATCTGCGAGCGGGCACTCTATGGCTCCGTCGTCGAACTGCCAGGCTTTGTGTGTATAGAGGAGGTCATGGTCTGATGTGATACCGCTCTCTCGAACACGAATAGACCAAGAACAAAGCGCCGAAATTTCGTTGTAGTATCCCTTTAAGATATCTGCAGAGCCCCAAAAAATCGTGCGCTCAAATGTACGAGCTCAAAGCGAAGGCACTAGGAGCCGCTTGCAAGATCTACATCTTGATATGTATTGGAAATGTTTTTATTTTTCAAACACGAAAATGTACAAAATTTTTCTACACGGGTTTTTCCGGTCACAGAGTTATAAAACACTAGCTCGTGTTCAGCTGACTCGCCTCATACATGATTTCCATGTTAAAAGGGAAAAAAACATTTTCCAGTAGGGTTGATGCCCTTACAGCATTCGTTCTTTCCAAGGAACGCAAACTTTACATAGATGATGTTTTGGAGAGTTGGAAGGGACATCCTCTTCCTTGGGTCTGACTTTATGAGGGACACTTGACTGGATACTCTCTCCACGTGGCTGCTCCTGCGCTTCGTAATTGACCTTGTTCGGACTGTTCATTGTTCTAAATTCCTTGTCTCTTGTTATTGCTCATTGTGCTTTAAAAAACTTCCATGTATCGCGTAAAAGCTTCCTTTGTTATATCCAGTGCAGCACAGGTTATCTTAAGACATCCAACTCTGCTGGATGTCTTGAGTTGCCTTTAGTGGTCTTTTTTCTCGGAGGAAGTGCCTCTTGCAGCAGGATGGTGGGAAACTCGGGGAAACAAGAGACGTGTGTAGAAAGGAGAAAAAACTTGGGAGCATAATATAAGCCACAATCAATAAAAAATCGATGTCTTCCGAGCTGAATCTAGGTCACAGTAGCTCATCGGAGCTAATGGGATGTAGCGTCACGCCCCAGCATCCTCACAGAGGAATTCCCTGAAGAGAGAATCCGGAAAGGGTGGACTGTCGCTTTGTGTCCTTGCTGACGTGTGTTTTGCACATCTACTCTAACCCAAGCAACAAAATGTTGCCGCGTTAGGTTTTGAAATAACCTAAAAATGCCGCAAGCAAACAACCAAATCTGGACGTCAAACACAGTGTACAGTAGCCAAATTGGCTATTAATAGCCCAACCTCGTAACTCTGCTGCTTATCGGTCTGTGACACATGATGCAGCATTTCCTCGCAAGCGGCGGCAGCCGGTATAAAACAGTAAAAGAATGGGACGCCGGAGAGATACGTGGGAAAGGTTTTTAAGATAGCAGTCAACCTGTTACCCGCGCTATCATATCTCGCTTAAGGTTGATACGCCACGTGGTGTCGAAACCTGGAACTAGGCTGCTTTGTCCCGGAATCCTGGCCATGTTGGTAAAAACTGCAACCTGATACCAAAATATCAACGTGGAATAAATAAGATACGTTAGATATCTGAGGAAGACCGCAATCCAACTGCGTACCACCTAGCATCAAATATACGAGGCAAACAGATAAGAGCGTGGATGATAATTTCAACAGAGGCTAATTGCTAGAACCTGGTGGTTTGTAAAGAAAAAACCCGTCAAACGTGCACCGTTTTGAAGTGCTATTTTACACCACACTAACGCAGCTCGGCTGTGATTGGGGGGACCAATACCAATGCTTTGTATACTGTGACGGACAAAAAAAAACACTCCTCCACCATGCCTGTTTCTATTGTTTGCGATTGACCGAGAAATCCGGTGGAAAAACTTCGGCGTTTGCGACAAGCTAGGTTTTGCCCCCCTGATTCGTCAAGAAAATCAAAGTCGTCAATATTATTTTTTATTCTGAGTCAGTTTAAACGAAAAACAGCAAAGTCGCACATTGGCGATAAGGGTTGACGTGGACGAGACTGATCTTGGGGTGTCTATAATTTAGCTTTAAAATGTTTTAGAGCGCAGCTCTTAGGCGCCCGTTTCCGGCTTGAGCGGCGTCGGCGTCGGCGTAACCGCGCGTTGCATTATGGGAAGTTTCCCATAATGACGTCATGAGGGTTACCCTCACGAGGGTCACGAGGGTTACCCTCACGAGGGTTACGAGGGTTACCCTCACGAGGGTTACGAGGGTTACCCTCACGAGGTTACCCTCACGAGGGTCACGAGGGTTACCCTCACGAGGGTTACGAGGGTTACCCTCACGAGGGTCACGAGGGTTACCTTCACGAGGGTCACGAGGGTTACCCTCACGAGGTTCACGGAGTTGCCCTCACGACGGTCACGAAGGTTACCCTCACGAGGGCCACAAGGGGTACCCTCGCAAGGGTTTTGAGGGTTGCTCTCAAGAGGGTCACGAGGGTAAAATTTTCCCACTATATTTAGCGGAAAATTTTCTCCGCTAAATTTAGCGGGGAAGGAAGAGGGGCATACCCTCCCTCCGTACCATCTCCTCCTCCTCCTCAAGAGCTGCGCTCTAATTCGGCGTTACAGAAAATTGTAAACATCTTTAATTTTTTTCTGCATGGTCATAGAAAAACGCTGGATCACCGATAATAAACCTGTTGAAGTTTACTTTAAATTTCTCACCTGAAATTTCCCAAATTCAAGATGCTGTTTTCTTTCGTAACGCAGCGCTGTCGAAAAATCCTCACTCATTTCAATTCTAGTTTCTTTGAGCTTAGATTCGAGATTAAGGTGTTTAGTATTAAATGAGAAAACATTTACAGTGCTCATCCTTGGTTCGTCAGATATGTAGCATCAGATGGCTGTGGGTTTCTATGTCTGTTTCGAAATGCTTGATTCCGAGTTGCGTCTCGAAAATTTGTAATATATTACACTGTGCTTGAGACTATGTCTTACTCGCTTGTCCATAATCCCATAGAAATGTGATTGGAACGTGGACACTTTATTTCCCAATAATCCTAGAGTGCAGAGAGGTGGTCGAGTTGTATAGGAAGTTCAGAAGTGGCATCTTTTCCATTTTGCATTTCTTCTTTTACTCTACCCAATGAAGCCATCTCAGTGTCTGTGCGGTCGTTTTGCTTGATGAGTTATCAAGTTTTTTATTAACGAAGATCTGATTTTCCTTTATATCCGTCAGTTCATTTACGAGAGTATTGACCCTTCTTTAAACTTCGGCAGGATTTGATCCGCATATCCACAGAGTGGGCTTCCACAGATGTCATGAATACATACATTCGCGATAGTACTGGGGCATCGTACACATGCGGAATGTCGGTTTGAAAAGTTGTTAACGTTATACTTAGTGGTACCAGCCTGAAGAACAAAGAAGTCTAAGCGAGCTTTATGTCGGCACCCAGCCTCGGGCAGACAGTGCCGAGCTGCTCTTTTCGTAGCCGGTAGTGATCGGCCGCCGTCGCACCGTGCTCCCTGGCGATGAAATTCACACCAATCAGCGGCAGTGGAGAGGCATCAGTCGCAAAAGACCGCCGGCGATCGAACGATGGGAAATTGCCGATCTCATAGAGCTCTCTTGCAGCCAGAAGGGTTGGTTTGGCAGCTTACGTTTTACTTCGGTTCTTCCTTCTACTGGAAATGGCGTCTGTTATCGTAGGACGTGGAGCGTCGATCGTCGATATTGCCAAATGCTCAAAAAATCTCCCGCCGCCGTGATCTTCTCAGGATTCGATCCTGGGTCTGCCGCGCGTGAAGCGGGCGAGTTACCAAAGAGCTACGCCGCACCCTTCACAATCGCCTTTATCGGGAATTGAAAAGCACACTCATGCGTATGGATCTCGTGCAGCTCCCGCTACATGGCCACAATTGCTGTCACGTCCTAATAAAAAAAACACTTTATTATTCTTCATTAATTCCGAATTTAATTGTTGGCTAGGTGGCGGAAGCCGCTGCGCAATTCAACGGGAACAGCCGTATGCATCCATCCGAAACCACCTAGAAGACAAAGCCTGCGCATTAGGTCATCAATTTTGGAGCCGACCCGAGCGGGAAACGCGCTGAAGCTTAACGGGAGTACTACACAAAAGCCATATTGACAGGTGCATCATGGCTTCGCCGCGTGCTAGTGTCTCGCTTGTCGTGAGACGCTGAAAAATGCGCTGGCGGTGACGCTGAACGGTTTCGGCATTCATCGCAGGCAGAGTACTGAGATGCATCCTCGTGGAAACGAAGTTAATTTTTTTTAAAGTCTAACTCCTTCTTCAGTACTGCTCAGCGTGGCTTTCGAAAATCGTTCTCTTGCGAAACTCAACTTTTATCATTTACTCATGATTTACAATTAGCTCTCAACATAGTGTCCCAGGTAGACTGGGACACTATGTCGACACTATGGTGGGACACAATGTTTGGGGACTTTTCTAAAGCATTCGATAAAGTTTCTCACAAGCTGCTTCTGCTAAAACGTAGGTATTATATTGAGGCAAATGTTTTTTTTTCTGGATAACTTGTTTTCTCACTAACCGATATCAGTTCTTTGCCGCTAAAAATAAGACATCTCCAATTGTTTCCGCTAACTCAGGTGTCCCACAAGGTTCTGTACTGAATCCATTATTGTTTCTAATACATATATATGATTTGCCACGTTCTATTTCTTCTTCCATTAGTTTATTCACCGATGATTGTGGCATTTAACGGGAGGTTACCAGCACTTGGATATTTAAAATTTACAAGAAGATATACTCAGCCTCTAATTCGTGTGACCTATGGCGGTTGGAATCTAACACGATTAAAAGCAAAGCCATGAGAGTATAGCGTAAGTCTTATATTCCTCCCCTTATATTCTTGACGGCGTCCCCTTACTTTCTGTGTCTTCATGTAAATACTTGGGTGTTCATATATCTGGAGATATCTCCAGGCAGATATATGTTGATTGCGGAATTAATAACGCGAACCGCATGCTGGGTTATCTGAAACGAAATTTTATTCTTGCTCCATCATCTCTGAAACTAACTCTGTATGAAACACCTGCTCGCTCTAAATTACAATATGCTTCTGCTATTTGGGACCTTGGTCCTTTAAACCAATCAATGCTCAAGACCCAGTACAAAATCGCTCTGGTCGTTTTATTCTTAACAACTATCATCGAATCGTCAGCGTAACCTCTATGAAAGCCACTCTATCATTGCCTAACTTTGCTTTACGCGAAAAAAATAGCTCGCTTGTTTCTCTTTCATAAGATATACCATACTAATCATTACTTCACGATGCACTGCCGAATCATCTGTTTTATATTTCATCACACATGGATCATAGGTATATGGAAGGCTTTCCGAAATGCATCACTAATACATTTCAAGTTGCGTTCATCCCGAAAACTTCTGTGGACTGAAACCATCTTCCCGCACCGTTAGCGTTATTTGTCATTGATCATCTGTTTAAAACTATATTCAATATTCTATACCGTTACGACTGATTATAAAAGTTGTCTAACCCCCACTCAAATTTGTAATTCCCATGGCCCTGAGGGTATTTTAAATTAATAAATAAATCAAAAGACTACTCCGTCAAGACTCCATAGGGTGTGAATGCGACACCAGTACCCAACTGACATCGCCGTGACGTGTCCCAGATATCGCTGAGACTGTACTGTCGACTGCATTATGGATTCACAAAGAACTGCTCATTTCTTGCCATTTACTTTCAGGTGTTTTCCTGAAAGCGCTTCCGCTGCACTAACAAGTTTTCTTGCAATCCTTCATAAAAAAAGAAAAACAATCGCTTGTTCGCGTTAAAACAGCCACTCTATGCACTCGGGTCAGGTCATATTTGTGAACTCTGAGTAAAAAGAAAAACTCGCAAAACGTTCTCAAAACTGTGAGCGTATACTAATCTAGTGTTTGACCACAGGCACGGAACGGCGAACAAAAACGAATGCTGTAAAAATTATTGAAATCTGCACCTTTGTGAGTCCTTGTTGAAGGGTCGTTATTAATAAAGGTTGTAGTCACAAATCCTTATGTCGGGGTAAAAATAGCTGATATCTTTTTCATGGCTAAAGGATAGTGATAGTATTGAGTTACCATATTTTTTACATTTTGTGTAAACCGTGGTACGTGTCGTGGTGGAGGTGTACACTTGCCATTAAGAAAGTTGACTGCGTTCTTTTGTTAGAGTTTCGTTACATCAGCTTCTCAGTCAACAAATCTAGCAGACTGGCTTGGCGTGTTCTCCTGTTTCTGGGAGTAAACACCACACTTTCCTAATCTGTCCTTGTGTTTACATCAAACACCTTAGTATGTTTTGGTGTCCACACCACACCATACCGTTGTGCCATGGTGTGCCCATCAGGCCGACTTTGTGCGTTTTGGTATAACACACCACACCAGCCTAGTGTATCCTGATGAGTAGAGCCCTGCATATCCGCGGATTACCCGCGGATGCCGATAAAATGAATCATATCTGGCGGATTGCTTGCGAGTGGCCGCGAATGCGGATCGGATACGGATACAGTCAAACCTCATTATATCGAACACGGATATATAGAATTATTGCTCATGTCGAATCTATGTCGAAGTACCATAAGAATTACATGCATTTTAAATTTTTTATAGCAAACACGGTCGGTTAAAAAATTAATATATCGAACTCCGCAGCGCCGGAAAGCTGCGCTCCGGAGACTGGCGGCAGGCTTTTCCGCAGCACATCGGAGGATACGCGGGCTTTTCAGCAACACATCGTAGGATAGCGGTGGCGCAGCAGGCGTTTGCGACTTTTATTCAAGCGCATGCCCGCATAAAGCTGTGGTGCCGGGAACGCCATCCTGATTCGGCGGCGTACGGGCTCAGTCCAGTCAGCTCAATCGTATCGGCAGCATCACGCTTTTCATGCCCTGTGCGTGGCTCCCGCTGTTACATTGCTCCGGGTTCGTTCCTCCGACGTTGCGTCAACCGCATGTGGCGATGGCAACAAACGTAAATAAACATGCGTCGCTGACGTTTGCGACGAAGCTTGAAATCATCCGCCGCGTTGAAAAAGTAGAAAAAGAAGTCCAGCGTTGCCAAAGCGTACAACATACCGCGAAGCACATTGAGCACGCTGCTGAAGACGAAAAGCGACATCAAATCGAAGGCTGAACGAAGCAAGCACTCCGGCGCACGCCGTGTTCGGACACCGGCCTTCGAAAAGGTGGAAATATCACTTTACAAGTGGTTTATGGACGCAAGGGCTCGGGACATTCCGGCGTCAGGCCGATGCTTCAACAGAAAGCAAAAGACTTCGCGTTCATCCACCAAGCACAAAACGTCACCGCAAGTAGAGGGTGGCTACAACGTTTCAAAGCCTGTTATGACACTGTCGGGAGGACGGTCTCGCTTTTACGCCGCTACTGCAGTGCAATCGACGGTGGTGGTCAGGCGCTGGTGAACCCCTTGGAGGCAGTGGAGCGGGCCGTAATAAGGCATGCGGTCAGCTCCATGAAGCAATCTACGCTGCGGCAGTCTTTTTCGCCAGAATAAATAGTTCACCTTAACCCTTCACGGGAGTACTAGTCATTTTTTGACGCGATTTTGTATATCAAATTTTGATTATATCGAACTATTTCACGGTCCTTGCACTGTTCGATATAACGAAGTTCGACTCTATATCAGCAGGTCCGATCTATATTTTTGCCAAGACAGCCCACAAACGTTTGGGAACGCACAGTGTATAGTGTATAAGTGAGGGATACTAACGAGTACATAATCGAATGTAATGCTAGGAGCAAACTACTGTCTTAGATAAATGGTGCAATCGGGGAGAAAATTGTTTTTACGTCACTAAAGATTATAGTCTCACCCAAGATCACTTTAGAACGTTCTATTGCGCCAGAAATGCTGTCCGTATAAAAAAGGAAGAATGTAGAAGCATCAGTCGTCCAGGGAAAGAGTGTTTTTGTTTTGCAGGGAAAGCGCGGAAACATAGTTTGGGCTAAGGTAGCACAAAACGCAAAACGTACAAGCCACAAAAAAGGTTGAAGATGTCTGAAAGTGGCTTCTTCGCCTGCAAGTAGACCGAGGAGATTGAATTGGATACTTTAGAGTGGTGGTACTTGCGCAAATAGAAATTTTCGCACCTCATTTGTGTAGCGCAGTTCGTGCATGCCATCCCAGCATCAAGTGCGCCGACGGAGAGAAACTTCTCCTTAGCGGAAAGTAACTTATGAAAAGCCAACTAGTCTGAATCCGTCCATTTTGAGGATGTTCTGATTATTCTACACAGCAACCTCGACAAGTGAAACGTTGAGTGTGTGTGCGTTTTATTATTCTCGACAGTTCGCACTGAGTGGTTTGGAAATATATGGTCCGAGCATGCAGTTGTTGAGGGTTAGTGTTCAAAACTAAAGCCGATAGGAGGTGTTACCAATATTGAATCTTGTGAAATTTTCCCAGTGGTTTGCTCGCGACGATGTCTTGGCTGCTCTGAGTGAGCGCCTTTATTCTCCCACTTTTTTATTGTTCCTTTTGTTCCTTCCTTTTGAGCGCAACCTGTGGACAGAGTGTGTCACGGACTCTCTAGACGGTCTCATAACTGCGATCATCTTTCCAAATGATGCTAAGTGTCTCTGGAAGGATGATCGCTTATTTTTTAAGTACGAACAAACAGAATACGATAAAATGACTTTCATTTTATTCTGACACGAAGAGTAATTTGTACAAAGATAAGCAGATGGCTTATAAGATGCCATCCAGATGTGTTTTTTTTTCATTTTTATTTTCATTCAGGCTTGATTTTATTATGTATAATGAATGCTCAAATTGACGGTCAAATGCGGTTCCGAATTTTGCGGATGCGGTTCAGATGCGGATACGAAGTCTGCGGATGCGGATCGGATCCGGATGATTGCACACCAGACTAGTGTATCATCATGTGCAGGCCAGCCCAGCTCTGTGTGATGTGCACATCACCCCTGATGTGTCTTTTGATGTGCAAGTCAGACCATATTTGTGTTATCGTGCGCACACCGCACCAGATGGTGTATCTTGAAGTGCACATTAGACCAGTTTACTGCGTTTTGGTAAGCACCGCACAACATATGCAATATTTCGGCATGTACATATGAATCAGCAGCGTCTTTTTGGTTTAATGTATATGGAATGATTAAGGTCCGGCAGATACATTTCTTTTTATCACTCTTTTATTACAAGGGCAATGAAATCAAAAGCACAATACCACGCGCGCACGCACAAACGCACACATACAAGCGCTCTCACAACCCAACACGCGTGCACACAATCAGCACACGCGCACACGCAAACATGCATGCGTGCGCCAAGGCATACACGCACGCACGTATACAGACACCAACACGCGCGCACCTATACGCTCGCACGCACACACAGGCACACGAACGCATGCACAGGTGCCCGTCCGCCAGCACACAAAAACACACAAGAAATGCACTTGAAATCGCTCTTAGGGCTGGTTCACACTTGCGGAAAACATTATCGACTCCGACCACATTTACTAAGCGCGCACAGGCAGCGCCGTACAAATTTGTTTTCACCCGCCGCGGATATCAGAGCAGATTTAACGCTAGTTTCTGGCCAATGCGTTCCGGATAATGGGGAACCATATCTATGGGCAGGAGGGAGTAATTTGTGTTTGAAAGGGGGACGGATCGCAGTGGTAGAGGGGGTACCTGGTAGCATCGACTTTGAGACTGTTTTCGGGAGTTCTGCTGGTGGTAGTGTTGTCGCCAGCGGCAAAGGTGAAGCCTATGTTGTACGATATTTGGCTGGATACGTTAGGGTGGCCGGTCGGAGAGGTCGCCGTTGTGTGGTATGCTGGCTTGGTTGGTGTGCCGGTGGTTTAGGTGGCGGAGATCGGCGTCCTCATTCGGCCGTACGGGGAGGTTTGGTGTTTGCTCGGGCGTCAATGTTTGGCTTCGCATGTTTTACCGTGGGCCCGGTGTGTTAGTGAGGGGGCACCTCTTGGTTTGAAAGTAAACATTTGACAGAGATCTGTCTGGCTTGGGAATAATTAATATAAAAAAATTCGAACATCAACCAAGCCCTTCTATAGGGACCCAACGTTTCAAGGCCAATTCGGCCTCTTCTTCAGGGGCGATTACGGCTATGGACGTTGAGGAGCAGTGTCTTTTCTTTTTTCTACGGCGTGTGTCTGGTCTTCTTCTTCTACGCCTGTGCCTTCTTCAATAAAGTGACGAAGCCCGTTCACATAGGCGGATGGTAAAGTTCCGAGAGATCTATTGATGTTCTGTGGCGTTGTTTGAATATGCCATGATTCGAGGAACAGTCTTTTTCGAGGATTTGTCTCAACGTCAATGATGCATGCGTTGTCAAAGTCTATGCGATGGTCCTTGACGTCGCAGTGCTCAGCGACTGACCGCGTTACGCTCAGTGATCGAACTTGCGCACGTCGTTTTTATGTTGACGGATTCTCTCTGTAAAGTTCTTCGTTTCGCCGATGTATGTGGCCGCGCAACCCCTGCTCGTGTAGCCCTTTGCAAAAACGCAAAATGGCTACAGGAGCAGCTTTATCCATCGCGTTGCCCGCCGTGTAAGTCGAAACCAACGACTCGTGCAGCAACAGTTAAGTGCGAATTCCCGCCCAACCTCCCGCATCAGCGTTCCCTACATCAAGGGAACAAGCGAGGCACTGGCACGGGTGCTTGCAGAAAGAGGGTATTCAACTAGCGCACAAACCTGTGTCTACCCTTAGACGACTCATGCCGAGCCGAAAAGATCGCCCTGGTAAAGAAAGAGCCCAAGGCGTTATATATAAGATTCCTTGCGGGGTTTGCGCGGCCCCATAAATCGGCGAAGCAAAGAACTTTACAGAGAGAATCCGTCAACATAAAAACGACGTGCGCAAGTTCGATCACGAGCGTAGCGCGGTCGCTGAGCACTGCGACGTCAGGGACCATCGCATAGACTTTGACAACGCATGCATCATTGACGTTGAGACAAATCCTCGAAGAAACTCTTCCTCGAATCATGGCATATTCAAACAACGCCACAGAACATCAATAGATCTCTTGGAACTTTACCATCCGTCTGTGTGAACGGTCTTCGTCACTTTATTGAAAAAGGCACAGGCGTAGATGAAGACCAGACACAAGCCGTAGAAGAAAAAGAAAAGACACTGCTCCTCAACGGCCATAGCCGTAATCGCCCCGAAGAAGAGGCCGAATTGGCCTTGAAACGTTGGGTCCCTATAGAAGGGCTTGGTTGGTGTTCGAATTTTTTATACCTTTTGGTTTGTGTGTGCCATTGTGAGCTGTGCTGTGCGCGTCGGTTCCGCGCGATGCCCTATGAGAGTCTTGCACGGGGGACGATGACGACCGTAGTGTGACTCTCGGCAGGGTATTCCGGAGATAGAGTCGCTGGTCGTAGGCTGCCTTGATGTTGTTATTGTCCATTTTTTCTTGGACACCGCAAGCTAGATCAAATGTGTGGTCTTCACAGCCGCAATAGTGGCACCAATGGGTGCTTGGACTGGGGAGAGGGGGGTGTCTTGCTGTTGTTGTAGAGGAGTGACGAACGTGAGGCAACGCCAGAAACTCGGTCCTTGGGGGCAATTGAGGGCGCGGTGCCCGTATGCTCTTCAATGTTTGCATTTTATGGGTTTTGGCTGATGAGTGTGGTACCTACCTGCTGCTTTTCGAAAGAGGATCGTGTGGAAACTGTGGTGCCTTCGAAGCTTATGATGACTAACTCGGTGGCCCCCATCGTTCATGCGGTGATGATGGTGGCTTGACAGCTTTTCAGGGCCGTTATTAATTACTCGCAGGAGATTCACGCTTCGACACTATGTCTAACGTCCTTGCATGAACTAAGCGGTGCGGTAAGATAGGGCGCGGTTCGGTGGAGCTGATTATTAATTTTGATGCCGCCGACTTGGGTGAGTCATTGTGCTGTGTTTATATATGCGGTTTTCAGAAGGATGACTCTTTGTATCAAGCGAGTGCGCATTGTGAAATTCTCGCATGCTCCGGGTGGAAGGGCAGCAGCTGAAATTAAGTCGGTTAGGAGTGCATACTGTTTGATGCGTTCCAAGCGGAGGGTGCGGGGGACTCGTATTACGGTTCGTGGTGTGGTGGTGTGGAGTTTAAGTTGCGGTTGTGCTACGAGGCGCGGTTTTCGGTTTTGCCGTGCGTTATCCTTCTATGGTCCGTATCTTGATGAATATTGTCCAAGGAGATTAGGAGGGTACTAGGGGGCATGACGTCAGCCATGTAGACTGCGCAAACCATGCTCCCTTGTCGCCTCGGCTCTCTCATTTTCCTCATTTATCCCGCTTACTGATAGGGCCAACGTGACCACAGCAAGTGACCGTCGCGTTGTTGATGTTTGCGGATAGGAGGAGCGTGGTGCTGGTGGGTTGTATTTATCAGTCATCACAGCTGGAAACTGTGGTCCGCGCCCAGCCGACTGATTCTACGCCTGCTGCGCTTCGTTATGTACCCTCAGATATAAAGTAAATGCATTCTGTTATCTACAGACCGTTACCATCCTGAAAACGATAGTAATCAGTGTGGAACGTCCGTGGTGAAACGATTGCCTGTTGGCGTGTTTTGGGTAATGTACCGCGCATCCGCGGGAAGTATTCTTTTTATATTTTGGCCATTAATTACTACAGTAGTCAAAGCAAGAATAAATTATATACACACATGATTGCGTAACTATGGAGGCCCAGCAGTTTATACCAGTAATTACGCATTTTTACGACGATGATTTCGGCGCCCGCCTGGAAATAATAGCTGCGCTCTCATGTTATGTCACGCTACAATACGTGTAGCTTTTTTTTTTTATTGTGACCTCTATGCAGGTCGTGCACTGGGATTTAGGTGGTCCACTGGGATGTTTTATTGCGGTCGTGACAAATTGAACCAACTGAACTTGACTCGAGGTTGGGAGATGTTTTATTGACTATTGGAAGTGCACGGAGCACTCCACGTTCCCCTTCGATCGGATGCAGCCACCGCCGCGGCCAACGGCCGAAATCAATTGTTTGCCCAGTTCGGCGGCCGTCGGAAAGCTAAGAGAATTGTTGATCGATTCCTGTTATCATAAAACTATGTGTGTGTAATACGCAAAGGGTTTAGCGGTGAAAGTTAACCCCCGCTGAAGAAAAACCATTCCGATAGAGGTAGCCGACCACGCTGCAAGCGCCCATACCGTAGCCCGCGGAAACTAGCGTCCCGGCGACGCCAGGATTTCGTTTTCTCCATTGCGATTGTGGTGATTGCCCTGATCATCCCGCGTAGCAGCTGCTCAGTGGTGTGTCTTTTTCCGCCTCAACCTCTTGCTTGCTTCACGTCTAGCCTTCGATCTGATAAAACCTACCAGACAGATCGTGCGCAACCCCTGCAAGAAATCCTTCCACAATCAACCATTCCAACCTCGCATGTGACATGTCACGCGCATCAATTGTCAGATAGATCTGACGGTCACGTTGGCCTAACAATCGCTTCAACATTTTATGACCACGCTTCACAAATATTGCAACCTAACCACCTTTAGTATTTATAACCTCCTATATATTATCGGTGGGACAGCCGAGTCAGAGTCGGCGTCGTCGTTTCGGGCGCCTGAGTATTGCACGGAGAGTGATATTGCCGCCCGCAGAGCCGAGAAAGCAACGTTCGGTCACGGTCTTCTAGAAGATTCCCATTCATTCTCGCACTAGTTGTAACTTTCCCTTTGCTTTGTTGTTCTCGAAAGTGCCAGTTCATCCTCGCCCCGAGCGCGCGACCCTCAACCTTCTTTGCCGAACCTTCGAGATAGTGACGCACGGTAGATAAGCAGCTACCCGCGACCGTGTCGAAGCAGTCTCGCACGCTCTCTGATTCACCGCCTAATCGCCGCCTGCTTTTCTCCTGCCTCGACGCTCTTTCGTTCTTTACTTATTTTTGGTTGGCGCAAGTTCGCCTATTAAACCGTTATTTTTTTAGTTCACTGCTCGTCTTCGTGTCACCTCCCTTTGTGACATTTCTGGTGGAGGTGCGGGGTATGAAACCCGTGCAGCGTACCCCTACAAGAACTCGTTCAGCAAGCCCCATTCCCCGACGACCTTCTGTTGAAGACTCGGAGCATCGTACCAGCCACCGTATTCAAGGGTTGCCCCGGAACTCGGTCTACTGCCGAAGACCAACCAGTCGACGAAGCCGACAATGGACCCCCAGTCGTCGCAGACCCCGACCGCCGCCCCCGTCGTCTACCTGCCCGTCGCCCCTCGTACACCGACGTCCTTCCACGGCGAGATCTATGAAGACGTCGAAGACTGGTTGCAGCAATATGAACGGGTGGCGCTGCACAACCAATGGACTCCCGAACAGCGTCTGCAAAACGTTTATATTTCCCTCGAGGGCACGGCGCGACACTGGTTCGAGAATCGTGAAACCTCGATTACATCATGGGACCAGCTGAAAGGAGAGCTCCGAGGGACGTTCGCCAGTCAGCACCGAAGGGAGAGAGCCGAGAACCTCCTTCGGAGGAGGACGCAAGGCCCCAACAAAAGCGTCACCAGCTTCGTTCAAGACGTCCTGCGTCTGAGCGCGCGTGCCGACCCACAAGCCGCCGACGACAAGAAGCTGCGTGTCCTCATGCGCGGGGTGAGGGACGACATCTTTGGGGGCCTCGTCCGCAACCCGCCGAACACCGTCGAAGCGTTTGTCACGGAGGCAACGAACATAGAGCGCGCCCTCCAAGCACGCGCCTCCTACTACCAACGACATCCCGGCGTCGTTGCCTCCCCGCTGCTTGACGACGACATCGGCGCCCGTACCCGGGACATCCGCGACGTTATCCGGGACGTCGTCCGAGGGGAGCTCCGAAAGCGTCTCCCCGCTGCTGAGCGCCCGGCGTCGCTGTCAGTCGCCGAGATCGTGCGCGACGAGGTACAGCGGGCATTGCAGCCTGAAACTCCCGACAACGTGCAAGCTCCCGAAGAACCGAGGCTTACCTACGCCGCCATGGCCAGACGACCGCCGCAAGCTCCCCGCCAAGCTACGGTGCCATCACGACGTGAACCCCCAGCGCCAGAGTACTTCCAACGTCGCGAAGAACGGCAGTACGTACGCCCGGAAAACCCAGCACCCAGGAAAACCGATGTGTGGCGAACGGCTGACCGACGCCCGCTTTGTTACCATTGCGGGGAAGCCAACCATGTCTACCGTCGTTGCCCGTACCGACAGCTGAGGCTACGCGGCTTCCACCCCAACGACCCGCGCCCACGCTACGGCGAGCGACCCCAGGACATCGACGAATACCTCCGCCGGTCGCCATCCGAGGGACCGTCTACCCGTCGCAGTTTCCGATCGCCGTCACCCCACCGCCCTGCATCGCCCCATCGTAGGTCCCGCCGAGAAAGCCTGTCCCCCCTGCCTCGCCGGGAAAACTGAGTGCGGCAATACCGGGAGGTGGTATTGCCGGTGACGAACGACGCCAATATCCTCCACAAACGTCGGAGGGCTCCCACACTAGCGACGAGACGGATAGGAACGACGGTTCTACGACGGTGTCGAATAACCTCGACGTAATCATTGACGGCCACAACGCGAAGGCACTCGTCGACACCGGAGCAGACTATTCCGTTTTAAGTGGGAAGTTCTCTCGCCGCCTTCGGAAAGTGATGACGCCGTGGGATGGCCCGAAAATACGAACCGCCGGCGGACATCTCATCACACCAGTGGGAAGGTGTACTGCGCGCGTCGTCGTCCACGGAGAGACCTGCCCCGTGAAATTCGTCGTCCTCAAGGACTGTTCGAGAGACGTCATCCTTGGCATGGACTTCCTCTGTGAGTACGGTGCCGTGATCGACCTTGGCGCAAACAGGTTGACGCTGCGAAAGCCCGTGCTACCTCCGGAGGGATCCAAAACGACGCCAGCCGCCGTCCGAGTCATTGCCGACCACGTGAACCTGCCGCCACGGTCGAGTGTTCTGGTGCCCGTCGTGACCGATGCAGTGGCCCGCGGGAAAGTCCTTCTGGAGGGCAGCGTCCAACTGCTTCTCGGAAGAGGAATAGGCGTCGCAAGGGGCGTAACGGAGCTGCAGGATGGACGTACTGTGGTCCTCGTGACGAACTTTCGACCGGAGGCGCAGCACCTCACGAAAGGTGCCACCGTAGGACACGTTGAGGAACTCTGGGCCGACGCCGAAATCGCCGCGATCTCCGACGAGCCCTCGCCGTGTCAGCCGCACAGTACACCACCGCCGCAGCTCGACGTCAACCCCAAGCTCAGTGCCACGGAACGACGACAGCTCAGAAACCTCCTCGCCGAGTTCGGCGACTGCTTTGCGACGACGTCGAGGGTGCGCCAGACAACAGTTGCTAAAAACCGCATCATTACCAACGAGGACGCGCTCCCGTGCATCGGCCGCCGTACCGGGTCTCCCCAAAGGAACGAGAGGCCATTCCTAACCAAGTACAAGAGATGCTGAACGACGACATCTTTCAGCCTTCGGGCAGCCCGTGGGCCTCTCCAGTCGTACTCGTGAAGAAAAAGGACGGAACGCTTCGATTCTGCGTTGACTACCGGCGACTCAACGCGGTGACGAAGAAAGACGTGTATCCGCTCCCCCGCATCGACGACACGCTGGACCGGCTGCGCCACTCACGGTACTTTTCGTCGATGGACCTTAAGAGTGGCTACTGGCAGATCGAAGTCGACGAACGGGACCGAAAAAAACTGCCTTCGTCACGCCCGACGGACTGTATGAGTTCTAGGTGATGGCCTTCGGACTCTGCACAGCGCCGGCAACGTTCCAGCGGGTCATGGACACCGTCCTGGCAGGCCTCAAGTGGCAGACATGTCTCATTTACCTCGACGACGTTGTGGTATTCTCGGCCAACTTCGACGAGCATTTGCGACGCCTTCGAGCCGTTCTTGAGGCGATCAGGACCGCAGGACTCACCCTCAAGCCAACGAAGTGCCGGTTTGCCTACGGCGAACTGAAGTTCCTGGGCCACGTCGTGTGCAACGAAGGTGTAAGTCCTGACCCTGAGAAAACTCGCGCAGTAGCGGCCTTTCCACCGCCCACCGACAAAAAGGCCGTCCGACGATTCCTGGGACTTTCCGCGTACTACCGGCGATTCGTTCGGGATTTCCCAAAGCTTTCTGCGCCGCTGACGCACCTTTCGAAAGACGCCGTGAACTTCGAATGGGGTGAAGAACAACAACAGGCATTCGACGAACTGAAGCGGCGGCTCCAATCACATCCGATTCTCGGCCACTTCGACCAATCAGCCGAAACGAAAGTTCACCCGGACGCCAGTAATACAGGACTCGGAGCGGTACTGGTCCAACAACAAGACGGTGCGGAGCGCGTGATCGCATACGCGAGCCGGACGTTGCCGAACGCGGAACGCAACTACTCGACAACCGAGAAGGAATGTCTGGCCGTCGTCTGGGCCATCACGAAATTCCGCCCGTACTTGTACGGGAGCCCATTTCGGGTGGTCACCGACCACCACGCGTTGTGTTGGTTAGCGAGCCTGAAGGATCCATCGGGACGCCTCGCTCGGTGGAGCCTACGACTGCAAGAGTACGACGTGACCGTGGTCTACAGGTCAGGCCAAAAACACAGCGACGCCGACTGCCTGTCCAGAGCCCCTGTCGAGTCAGCTACCGGATGTGCCAAAGACGACGGCGACGACGACGACCACTTTCTTGGCGCGGTGAGCATTCACGGTATGGCAGCGCTCCAGCGGGACGATCCTGAGTTGCGTGCACTGATCGACCAGTTGGAGGGACGAGGGGGTACGATTCCCCGAGCCTTCTCAAGTGACCTGCCAAGATTCGCCGTCCGGAGAGGTATCCTCTACAAAGAGAACTTCGGGGACAGCAACTCGACGTGGCTCCTGGTGATTCCTGCTAGTCTTCGAGAAGAGATCTTCCAAGCCTGCCACGACGACCCAACATCTGGTCACCTTGGCTACAGTAGGACTCTTGCACGGATCCGAGAGAAATACTACTGGCCCAAGCTCCCGGAGACTGTGACCTCTACGTCCGTTCGTGCCACGAATGCCAACGACGCAAGAAACCACCGACGAAGCCGGCAGGTCTCCTGCAACCGATCGCGCCCTCGACTGCACCATTCCAGCAGATTGGAATGGATCTTCTCGGACCTTTCCCACCGTCGACGCAGGGAAACCGTTGGATAATCGTGGCAACTGATTATCTCACCAAGTACGCGGAGACAAAAGCACTCCTGTCGGGGACCGCCGTGGAAGTAGCCAAGTTCTTCGTGGAGTCTATCGTCCTCCGACACGGCGCTCCCCAAGTCCTGATTACGGACCGAGGATCCTCGTTCATGACGCAACTGACACAAGAGATACTCCGCCTGAGCCACACCGACCACCGCCGGACCACGGCATACCACCCGCAGACCAACGGGCTGACGGAGCGACTAAACAAGACCATCGCCGACATGATTTCGATGTACGTGGACGTGGAACACAAGACGTGGGATGAAGTGTTGCCCTACGTCACGTTCGCGTACAATACGCCGATTCAAGAAACTACCGGCATTACACCTTTTCAGCTGGTGCACGGCAGAAAGGTGACGACGATGCTCGACGCCATGCTGCCCCACGACCCGACGGACGACAGCACCGACGGCGCCCAGCTGGTAACCCAACGAGCAGAGGAAGTACGCCAGCTAGCCCGTCTTCGAATAAAGGACCAGCAACGTGTGAACGCTGGCCGGTACAACCTTCGTCGCCGCGACGTGGAGTTCCAGCCCGGAGACAGGGTGTGGGTGTGGACACCCATTCGCCGCCGCGGACTCAGCGAGAAACTGCTAAAACGCTACTTTGGACCCTACAAGGTCATCCGCCGCCTCGGGGACTTGAACTACGAGGTGCTCCCCGACGGAACCCGACCATCAGGACGCCGCCGACCACGACCCGAAGTCGTCACACGTAGTTCGACTGAAGCCGTTCTACGCGCGATAGGATTGCAGACACCGCATGTTTATTTCATTTCACCGTAAAAATGTTTAGCCATTTCTGTTTTCCTTTTTCGTTGCATCGGGACGATGCACTTTTAAAAGGGGGGATAATGCCGCCCGCAGAGCCGAGAAAGCAACGCTCGGTCACGGTCTTCTAGAAGATTCCCATTCATTCTCGCACTAGTTGTAACTTTCCCTTTGCTTTGTTGTTCTCGAAAGTGCCAGTTCATCCTCGCCCCGAGCGCGCGACCCTCGAACCTTCTTTGCCGAACTTTCGAGATAGTGACGCACGGTAGATAAGCAGCTACCCGCGACCGTGTCGAAGCAGTCTCGCACGCTCTCTGATTGGCCGCCGAATCGACGCCTGCTTGTCTCCTGCCTCGACGCTCTTTCGTTCTTTACTTATTTTTGGTTGGTACAAGTTCGCCCATTAAATCTTTATCTTCAGTTCACTATTCGCCTTCTCGTCGCCTTAATTCGTGACAATATGACAGGCGGTGGCTGCGTTGACGCCGCTGAGGCGGCGTCCGTCACAGCGGAGCGCCGCGCTGGGCAAGATCATTAATGAAGCTTAACGTTTCGAAGCTGCCGCAGGCGCGGGGATGAAGATGGTCGTTGATCCAGAAATATTTACTCACTGACCATTATGTTGGTGTTAAGATGAGGTTGGAAGCATGTTGTGGCACGACGCAATCAATATTTTTGGTGGATGGCTCACCAATTGGGGCATTTTGATGGATTACTCGGAGCACAAAACGAGAGCATCAAATATTGCGGCGTTCGAAATTGGAGTTCCATTACTGGATATGTTTATGGCGTGTTTTGATGCGACAGAAGCTAAATCTTACGTTATTCTGCCTTTTTGCCGGAAAGGGGCACTAATAGCTACCGCTGTAGAATAGACCTTTAGAAAAGCGGAGATTTAAAATACAAGTTATCGCACTGGTGGCATAAGTCAAGTGAAGAATAAAGTTTGTTATGATATTTATTTCAATCTGTAGGGCGAACGTGCACGCACTCGGTTGCGAAGAAGCGTCACCATAACACGGAATGTAACTTTTCGTTCTGGAGAACGGTAGATGGATGCTTGTGCTTTTTGGAGGTAAGAGCGTCTTTGCCCTTCTCTGTTAAATCAGAATTTAATGACGGAGCAGTAAGTTGGTAAACGTAGAAGCTTTGGCTAGGTGTCGAAAGCTGCCGCCCGATTAAAACGGTTCAGCAGTATCCATCCATCCAGCCATCCATCCATCCATCGAATCTACGTCTGGCAGTTTCAATATCGCTTAATGGCTCGTGCACACTTGCGGATCCGCAGGCGAATCCGTGAGGAAATTGACGCCGGATCGGAGAATCCCCTCAACGCCGACGAAATCTTTGACCGCGGAAGCAATCGGCCCGGATTTAATGTTTTCCACTCAGAAAATGTTTCCACGCCACCGCAGCAAATCAGAACGCAAGTAGTAAATGGCGTTTGCCGGCGTCACATACTGACCGAGTCGCACGAGTTGTTGTGTTGCCATGGGAGTTGTCGAAGCTCCCAAATTGTGCATATGGCGCCGATTCGGTGGTATAGTTGTGTCGGAAGGAACACGTACCAAACTAAATTATTCAACCTTGTTCGACTTAGCTTTCTGAACAATGAAGACAGTACACTTAAACAAGATATGTGGAATAACATTGGCGTGAGTGGTACCCAAGCAGCACGGCGATACTTGGCCAGTGTCGTGGTTATGCCGGCCGAAACCTGGTTCCAATATCGGCTGAATGTGCGGTTTTGCACCATTTGCCGACATCCGGCAGGTATTCTGCGTACCGCGGTTCCGCTATCGGCCTAGTATCGGTAGGATATCGTGCGAGTACTGTTCAGGTCGGACTGTCGGCACAGTTATCGGCTAGATGTCGCATATGCATCTACTACATATGGCCCCCTGAAGGGGGCACCTGTGAAAGCAGGTTTTGGTGAGTGGCGACACCACGGACCCTGAGCCAAAAGCGGCTAAGACCCACCCACATATGGTTGTGCGTGGCGCACCAGTGTCCGGGGAAAGGGAATCTTGGTGGTTAAGTCAAGCTCGGGGTAATTTTGGACCCTTCGGGGCCCCCGGGGAGGCAACACACCACTTTGGCCAATGCTTCTCGTAGACGGGTGTCCTGGTTTGGCCCGACCAGGATGATTTAGTCAGTCGCCCTTTCTTCTACTATACCCTCCTTTCTTTGAGCCTTCTCTTCTCGTTTCTTCTCACTCTTTTTACTCTTCTCATTCCTCGTCCTTCCTTTTCACGTCCTTTGCCGGCAAGGGATAACCTTAAGTGGCAATAGATGCTCTCGTCTTGAACCCCACTTGGTTATAGCGTCTTGGTAGTACTGGCTGAGCAACGCACTCAGACAAGCCCTGACTGTTATGAGGTGTTGCCTGTCCCCTTGTTGGGCTCCGTGGTGGGTGGTACGCGACGGATGCTGAACTTTTTTGCCTTCTATGGCGTCCTCTACCGAAACCTCTTCAGTACAAGCACCCAAGGGGTGCTATCGTGAAATAACCAAAGTAAAATATTTTGAACCTGAAACCTTTACAAGATTCTTTGTTATTCATTCCGAAGATGAACAGCGCCCCATGGGAAAGAAGTCTGCTTTCGTTGCAGCTAAAGTACTTGAGAAATTGATTGGTTATAACTACAAAGCATATAAGATACACTCCTAGTGATCTCCTCGTTGAAGTGAGCACTAAGGAACAAAGTATGGCACTCCAGAAACTGTCCCGCATCGTAGATATCTTAGTTACAGCTGCTCCGCACCACACACTGAATACTATTTGAGGGGTGCTCTTCTACACTCCTTCTACACTCTATTGAAGAGGAAATTCTGGAAGGCCTCCGACCATCGGGTGTCGTTGGTGTAAAGCGGGTCATTTTCTAACGAGATGGTGTGGAAAATCCCAGCAAGCATGTTATTCTCACGTTCGAAGGACACACTCTCCCAGCATTCATGAAGGCGGGATACCTCCACTGCCGTGTCTGACCGTACGTACCGAATCCGCTTCGGTGTTTATGGTGCCAGCGGTTCGGTTATGGCTCCTCAGAGCTGCCGAGACACGAACACTTGCGCAAAGTGTGGAAGCACTCGTCACGTTGCTGACATCTGCGAGAGTGAAGTGTGCTAACTGCATGGTGTACATCCCGCCTACTTGCACGCATGCCCCATGTGGAAACAGGAGTAAGAGATCCTTTGATTGAGAGCCAAGGACAGCCTGGCTAAGAAGTGTTATACCTTCTTGGCAAAGAAGGTTTCCTCGAGGTGGTGCGTAGGGGCTTGCACCATTTTCCGAGCCTCGACCCTCCCAGGTTCTGTCTAGGAGCCTGGAGGCCATCGCTCAGCCCCCACCTACCAAGAATCTAGAGATGGGGGCGTGCACTCCACCTCATGGAGGTGGCACTGGTTCCCCTCCCACCCAGAAGGACAGGCTGTCAAACGACATGCCTGCCATGGTTATTCGGTCTCCTTCTAGGAGGAAAGAGAAAGCACCTCGCCCCAAGCCTCACGAGGAGCCGCTTACGTCTAAGGAGCAGCAGGTCACCCCTGCTGCCTCCACCGCTTCACCTGAAGGATAGCGGATGGATGTCAGTGAGTCTTCTCCCATTCATTTTGGCTAATCCTGGTGACTTAAAACTAAAGAAGTCATCCCAGAAAAAGCCAATTCCACAAGTAACCCCGCCCAAGCCGCCTGAGGGCGTCTAGGAAAGAACCCCTTCTGACATTTGCATTATGATTAGTTACAGTTTTATTCAATGTAACTGCCGAGGACTAGCTTCACAACAATGACGATGTGCACTTTTTTTGATGAGCTGCGAGCTGTAGCAGTAGCTCTGCAAGAGACTCATCTGAATAGCACTAATATCAACGTGTTTTGTCATAGCCATGCATTTCGAAAAGATCGTACACCATCTCATTCTTCGGGTGGAGTAGCTTTTGTGGTACGAGGCGATATTGCGTGCATGGCAGTTCCTCTGCGCTCACCCCTGGAGGCTGTTGCAGTGCGCATTCTTGCAGATCGTCTCATCACTCTAGTCTCCCTTTACCTTCCACCAGATGTTCCGATTGACGTTTACGATTTTCAGGGCCTCCTGAACCAGCTCCCAAGCCCTTTTAATCTTGGGAGATATTAATGCACACCACCCCTTATGGGGAAGTGCTCGATGGGAAAATCATTTAAAAGTCAATGAGCGGATTTTTAGAGCGCAGCTCTTAGGCGCCTGTTTCTGGATTGAGCGGCGTCGGCGTCGCCGTCACCGTTGGCGTAACCGCGCGGTGCATGATGGGACGCGTGACGTCACTGATGACGTCATCAGTGAGGTCACTGATATCGTCATCGGCATCGGCATCGTAATCGTCACTGATGAAGTCATCGGTGACGTTACTGATGACGTCATCGGCATCCGCATCGTCACTGGTGACGTCATCAGTGACGTCACTGATGAGGTCCTCGGCCTCCCCATCGTCATCGTCATCATCACTGATGACGTCATCAGTGACGTCACAGATTACGTCATCGGCATCCGCATCGTCATCGTCATCGTCACTGATGACGTCATCGTCACGTGGCCTCTAGGGGTTACGTGACCCCCGTGAGGTCACGTGACCCTGGTGACATCACATGACCCCCGCGAGGTCACGTGACCCTCGTGAGGCGACGGCGACGCCGTTCGGAGGAGGAGTAGCAGACAGGATGAGGACGGGAGGAGGAGGGAGGAGGGGTATACCTTTCTTTCTTTCTTTCTTTATTGTTTCTTTTCCCGATCGGGTCGGGGGGTGGGCAGAGACTAAAGGCGTGATGCCTGACGAGGTCTCTGCCCCCCTTACAGCTCTAGTACAGCATTGGTAAATAGTGCAAAACTTCACGCTAAAAATTACCGTCAAGACAACACAATGTAAACGGTATACATAGAAACAAGTGAAACATGCAATCACACAACGGTTTTGTCAGAAGAGGTTAAAAGTCTGAGCGAAATACATAAACACCAAACATAAAATGTCAAATATGAATATGATTTATGAAATTGCATAGGTTTCCCAACACAGTGTCACTGCCCACCAAGATTTCTTTTAGCTTTTTTTTAAATTGTAGTATATTATATTTAAAATCAACTAATCCCTCTGCACTATTTAAAATTTTGGCGACTTGAAAACGTTTTGTTTGTCTCCCGTAATTGGTGCGTATTTTAGGAGGTCGTCTATGGGTGTGTCGAAGTGTGTAATGTTGACTGTCATCTGGCGAAATCATATAAAGGTTTTCGTTGCGTATTTTTTGTAATAGCTTAAAATAATAGATTTGATTGACTTTGAGTACGCCATGTTTATTGAATAGTGGACCGGTGGGGAGATCTTGGGCGTTACCTTTATGGTTTTCAAAAAGTCGTAAAAAGCCTCAGTACCCTTCCCCTCAGTACCCTTCCTCCTCCTCCTCAAGAGCTGCGCTCTAAATTGGCGTTACAGGAAGTTGTAAACGGCTTTCACTTTTTACTTTCATCTTCACTATGCATATTAAAAGTAAATAACCAACATTTTATAGTGCGAGTCATAACACTTTAGCATGTATAGACTTGTTTATATCATCGGCTACATTATTCCCTTGTTTTTTGATGGAAGGTTTTACATGACCCTCTTGGAAGTGATCAATTTCCCATCATTCTAGAAAGTCATATTCCAATGCCCACAATTTGAAAAAACTTCCCCAATGGAAAATTTAAAAGGCTGGTTGGGGACTGGCTCAACTGGAGGCCACACTTGGCCCGCTACTGCTTGAGAGTATGACGCCAGTGGAGGTTACTTTATATGTTACCAAGCAGATCATAAATGCGGCACTTCACTCTATCCCCCAGACATCCACAAACCTCCCAACACGGCGCAAGCCGTGGTGGACTCAGGAGTGCAGCAGAACTAGGCGAAAGCCAGAAAAAAGCATGAGACACCTTTGGTAGGTATCCGATTCCCCAAGACTTGATGGAGTATAGAAAAAGAAAGGCGAAGGCTCGGTGGACACGAAAACAGAAAGAACGTACATTATGGAAGAAATATGTCTCTTCCCTGAACAGCGCTGCCTCCGCAAAGTGGTGTGGGACCGCTACCGTAAAATTAGAGGTGACTACCGTGGTTTCATTGTTCCTCCTCTTTTCGTTGTGCCTCCTGTGTCGTTAAAAGATATAGGAAATGCCCTAGGCATACACTTTCAGGTAGTGTCTTCGTTTGATAACCACAAAGCTGCTTTTAAGCTGTTCAAGAGGAATGCAGAATGTCACCGACTGCAGTTATCAGTTGCAAATTCTCATACTTTACAACAAACCTTTTATGGTTCGTGAGCTAAAACCGCCTCTTGACACAAAGAAACAATCCTCACGAGGGCCCGATTCTATCTACTATGAATTGATTTGACGGCTCTTTCCGGAATCATTTGGACATCTGATTAAATACTTCAACTGTTTCTGGGAAGACTCCTACTTTCCCGACGCATAGAAATATGCACATGTGATACCCTTCCCTGAAACCTGGAAAAAGCCCCTCATATTCATCAAGTTACCGTCCGACTGCACTTACTAGTTGCCTGGGAAAGACGTATAAGAGACTCATTAACAGGCGACATATATTTTCTTGAAACTAACAATATTTTTTGAAGGTGAATATTTGGGCAGACGTCTGCCTGGTTGGGTTAAACGTTATAAATCAAGGGCAAACGCCAACCAATCCATAAAAGTTCGTAGGGTCCCAACGTTTCGGTGCCGTTGCAGACTGCCCTACATTCACCGCAGAAGAAAAGAAAGAAGCTGCTTCTCTTTTAAATAGCCCTCCTGAAGAAGTGGCCGAGCCGGCACCGAAACGTTGGGACCCTACGATCTTTTAGGTATTGGCTGGCGTTTACCCTTTATTTATAACAATGTTTTGAATAGGAATCAGTGTGGTTTCCGGCAGGGTCGGTCCACCTTGGATCCCCTGGTACGCCTTGAAACCTTAATTCGTGAAGCATTTGTAGACAGGCAGCACTGTGTTTCTGTATTTTTTTATTTAGAGAAAGCGTACGACACTACTTGGAGGCATGGCATGGCATTCTTTACGATCTCCTTGCCTAAGGAGTACGAGGTCGCATGCTCAGTTGCATACAAGCTTTCTTGACGGGACGAACTTTTCAGGTTCGCGTAGGCACCACTTTGTCCGATATGTTTGTACAAGAAAATGGGGTCCCGCAGGGAGGCGTCCTATAGTGTCACTCTGTTTGCCATCAAGATCAATACGACTGCTAAAGTGATACCACGTTCCATTGCATATTCGCTCTATGTCGACGATCTGCATATATTTTCTTCCTCTTGCAATCCTTCTAGTTGTGAGCGCCAGCTGCAGCTAGCAATAAATAAAATCAGCAAATGGGCAGATAAAAATGGATTCCGGTTTTCAGCTGACAAAACTGTGTGCGTACCCTTTTCTCTCCGACGTGGGATATCGCTAGACCCCACCTTAATAATAAACCGAACTCCTATAGCCGCTAAAGCTCAACATAAGTTCTTTGGCAGTATTTTTGACAAAAAGTTATATTTTAACTCCCATTTACAGCAACTAAAACAGAAGTGCTTAAAATCCCTAAACATTCTCAAAGTTTTGTCTGACAAAACATGGGGTCCAGACAGAAAGGTTTTGTTACGCTTGTACCACCCTTTGGTGTGGTCCTGTCTTGACTACGGTGCAATAGTCTATAACTCGGCGCGACCATCTTCGCTGAAAATCCTGGACCCCGTGCACCACCTTGGCTTGCGGCTCGCCACGGGTGCTTTCCGTACGTCTCCTGTGCTTAGCTTGTATGTGGAATCTCCCCAGATGTCCCTTGCCAAGCGACGGCAGTATTTAGGCCTGAGTTATGCTTCCCGGATTATGTGTGACCTTGACTATCCAACCTTTATAACCTTGCAGCGATCTCGGTATGCCTGTCTTTTTGTAGAATAAGCCGAGGACTGTGAGTCCTTTAAGTTTTCGTGCGGGCAGTGATCAGGAATCTCTTGAACTCGACCTGCATAGGATGGAACTCTTTAAGAAGCCTCTACGTATTGCACCTTGGGAGCTGGTTCCAGTTTTTTGTGACTGGACGTTTACATGGTTCAGCAAATATATAATTTCTCCATTTAATATTCAACAAGAATTTGTCGAGCTACAAAAGAAATGCAGCAACTATGTTCACTTTTATACTAATGGATCCAAGAACTCTTCCTCCGTAGGAACTGCCGTTTACTCTGAAGAATTCACAAAGGCCCGACGACTCGAAAACATGGCTATTATTTTCACCGCAGAGCTCTATGGCTTCTTGATGGCTATTGAATACATTATGAAAAGCAAAACTATGAAAGCTGTTCTCGTTGTTGATTCACAGAGTGTTGTTTCAACTCTATGCTCAGTAAAAGATACAAAAATAAGCTAGTTCAATTAGTGCAATTTAAAATCAATAGTTCCTTAGTTAGTGGCCATGATATAAAGTTTTGCTGGATCCCCAGTCATGTTGGAATTTCGGGCAATGAAAAAGCAGACCAGTTGGCTACCTCCACAAAAAATCTCACGGTGACCTCTACTGGCGTACCCTACCAATATGTGAAACTCCTCATTAAAAAAGCACTCCTCCAAACGGGGCAGTCTGAATGGGGCCAAGAAAGTGCGAAGAAGCTGCATGTGGTAAAACCAGGTTTAGGATTGTGGGAGACTGCATCTCAGGAGAATCACGTTAACGAGGTTTTCCACTGCTGCCTTAGAATTGGACGCAGTTTCTTGACCCATGGACATCTTCTTTGTGCAGGGGACGCTCCAGTCTGTGAGCACTGCGGCGAATCACTAACTGTCCTTCATATTCTATGGCTCTGTTCAGGTCTCGAGCAGAACCGACGTGCCTGCTTTCCTGAATTTTTCGCTTACAATATTCCTTTCCATCCTGCACTCTTAGTGGGTGAGACATCCCATCATTCCCTTCAATCGTGTCATTACATACTTAGAAAAAGTTGATTTTTACGTCGATTTTAACTTCTGTATCCCTCTTTCATCTTCTACCAATACCAAAACATCCTATGTTCCAGATTTGATTTCACAGTCAGCCTTCCAAGACTATTACTCTGAGCAGCATTATTACATCTGTTTGGCGCAGTATGGCCGTCGTTGCTCTTGCGCCAGTCAACCACCAATATACTCTATATGGCCGGACGTCGCCTACGCGCTCGCTTTGTATCGACAATATTGCCAGTATTGGCTCGCACGTTAATTGCAGATGTGGCGCGCCTTGCGCGCATACGTGGACAATAATATTTGTTTGTGATCTCCCGATAAGTTTGTACCACCATTACACACATCTTCCTATCGACAAATTTACAAAAGTGGTACTTACCTGCAGAACGGAAAGCAATTTATTGAACAGAACTATATATTATTTTTATGCCAAGGCCAATTCATAAATCAAACACGAAGGACCATGGAGATAGAGTCTATTAGACCGTTCTGATGACTCCGAAAACGATACCTGGTATTCCGCCGCCGCCTTTGCGCATACATTGAATTGTTATCTGAAGTATTGACAGTATCGGAACGATATGCTAAAAATCTATTGAGACGGAAGCAGGACTACGATTAGAATCATGCTTGCAGTTATATTACGAATAAACAGCGATATGATGTAACTCTTGATAGATGCATACTCCGACTTGGACAACACAGAGCAACGGAAACACAAAGACGAGAAAGAAGGTCTCTTTCATTTACCGAAGGCCCCGCTGTCGCCGATCAGCAGTTTTTTTGTCGAGGCGCGTTCAATAAACAAACCACAAGAATTCTACGAAATCCGAAGAAGAAAACGGTGAATACCGAAATATTGGCATGGTCCTATTCCGGCCGCTTACGACGAAAAACAACAGCCGCGTCTGCAACGCACGAAAGCAACAGAACACTGAAAGAACATTTCGGAAACCGGATCTACGTTGCCCCCTACCCATATCCATTACTTGGCAAACAGCAAAGACTACGGCCCCAGTGATCCCATCAGCGTGTCAGAGCGCGTCACGTGACAAAAATGTTCTAAGCGTTTTTTTTGTCCTACGGAGAGCGGTCACGTGTTTTGCGCCACCAGTCTGATTTGCTTGAAGCAGCCATCGCGCTCCCTCACAGCCACACGAAGACACAAAAAAGTGGGGAGGCTTAACAAATGGCGTGGTCGAAGGGAGATAAACTACGCAGCTAAGCTCCCCTACTTGCTTCGTTTGTCCTTCTCGGGCAAAAATTAAGCAAATTTAGTTTTTTCATATTTTTTTCAACCTCGGTTGTGAGCTGGGAAAAAATCCGAATTACTGGCCAGCATAGCATGCCGATTCACAAACGACACTCCCCACACTCAACGAAAAACTGCGATGGGTACGGCATATCAGGTTTACGTTGGCGCGACCGATCCGATACTTCACAGATATTGGACGGGTGAAAATGATATCGGCACAATCTTTCCGATTTGACGCTAATATCGGCATAATACTGTGTGCTGCCTGGGTACGTACACACGTTGTATCTGTTTACTCGTTATTTTAATATTGCCTTCTTGTATCGCCAAAAGAACATTTTCTCGGAAGTGTTGGTTAGCGTTAAATGACTGCTAAGAGGAAGTCTGCGAGAGCCTTTTTTTGAACACCACTCGAGCCAGGGGAAGTCTGCCCTGGTATCCGCGAGAGACCGGAGCCTGTCCCTCGCACATACGTAATCAATCAACGATTGACCCTATGTGAGCAGCAGATCGCTCAACTCACCCAAAGCAAAATGAACCAAGCAAGCATGGTGTCCAACATCTTAAGCATGGCCGACCCTCTTGTTTCCCACATTGATGAGCTCATGAAGGCGGTCACTTCTTAAGAAAAGACCTTAGTCGCGCTCACATCAGCACCCACGCCCATGGAGGACAAGTCACAATCTCTTAAAAGACCCCAGTCCCCCGAACCCACAGAACAAAGCGCCCTTCTTCCGTAACCACCCCCTCACACCCCGAGCCTAAGCACAACAACGTAATGGTCAAAGATACTGCATTCCTTGTCATACAATGGAATTGCTGGAGCATCAAGACCAATCGTACTCCCCTTCAACAATGGCTTCTTAGCCTCGATTTTAAACTCCAGATTCCGCTTCTCCAGGAAACACGTCACGCGGTAAATGTCCCATGCTACCGAGTCGTACACGCCAACACTGATGAAGCTCCTCTAGTCTCCGCATGCATCCGGCAAGGTCTCCAGTACGAACCGCTGGACATCCTCTCGACACTCTCATATAATCTAGTGGCGTGTGCTTATTATCCCTCCTCCACGCATAAACCCATCTGTTTTCTCAACTTTTACAAAACCCCTAAAGAACATCTTTTATTCGCTCCCCTCTTTGACTTTGCTGCGGAGTTGACATCCACATAAAACGACATCCTGGGAGGAGGCTTTAATGTACAAAATGTTATCTGGGGTTATCGGTCCACTCTCCAGCCAGGGAGAATTTTACATTCTTACATTTCACAGCAACACTTCACCATTTTGGACAACCCCGACATCCCCGATCGCACGATCCACTTCTATGGACTTCACATTGCACTGAGGTCGAATTGAAGGCTCCTCAGCTCCCACCGAGGAAAGACTCTACAGTAATCATTGTATCCTCTACATAACACTTACCCCTTCCACATGTCTCCGAAATCTTTGTATCAGGCATACCAACTGGTATACCTTTCGTACCATCTTGGCCTCCCCTGAGAGCCAGTCAGACTCACATGAGGCCTGGATACTCTCAATAAAGTGAGCTGAAGCACATGCACTAAAACAGAAAACACATCAACCCCGTTAACACAACCTGATCCTTACCTGATGCGCCTCTGGTGAGGACGGAAACGTATCCTAAGACGCATCAATCACAAACCCTGTAATCACCAACTTCGAGAATGATTAGACAACCGGAACACGGACATCAGTAAGCAATGTAACGTCTTAGGTATCTCGAATTGGAATAACGTGTGTGAAAAACTAATGGAGCATTCCACTAAAAATTTATATCGATTCTACTACGATCCCTGCTGGGACCCCACCCACCTCCCATACCCACCATAGCTAAATATCTAACTCTTCAGGGCTCCCAGCAGCAGACTCAGACACAACATAATTTGTACATCCCAACACCGCTTGCGTCGAACTTTTCACCCTAAACATACCCTGAAAATTCCTGCTTAGACCGTACCTTCACCCAGCAGAACTTGACTGAGCCTTTACACGAACCAAAGAAGTAGCTCCTGGAGAGGATGGTGTTACGTATATGCAACTTCGCAACCTTCCTGATGATTAAAAATAACAACTTCTAGATCATATCAATACACACTGGTCAGAAGGCACCTTACCACAAGAGTGGAAATCCTCTATTATCGCCATAATACCTGAACCGGGCAAAGCACCCTCACTCGGGAACAATCGTCCAATTTCTCTTACCTCTTGCGCGGGAAAGACGATGGAGCGGACGATCCTGAACCAGCTAGCAGGATTATTTGGAAGCCATTTCGTTTTTTCCACATATACTAATCGGATTCCACCCCAACGTATTCCACGTAAGAACTCTTTCTCCTCCTTCAACATACCTTTCTATCGCCATCCTCTGCTCAAGTGTACGCCCTTGTCACTGTTGATGTTCGTAAAGCATTCGAATACTTCGGCCACGACTACTTACTCCCCTAAGTTAGAGAAAGAAGCTGCGGACACGGACTATACATATACATCCTCAACTTTCTTAAAAAGCGCACAGCCAGCTTTTGCATAGCTGATGAGACGTCCTCATCAATCACGCTCGCACGCGGCACCACAAGAGAGGTGGTGCTTTCCCCAACCCTATTTAATCTCGGCATGGCCAAGCTGGCCCGTCACCTCCAATGAATCCGCCATCTGTCGCACATCTACGAGGACGAGCTCACCCCCTGGTGCACACACGGGTCACCTGAAGAAATGGAGTTAACTCTGCAGCAGGGACTAAACATCATGAGTGAAGATCTCGCACAAGTATGCATTTAACCATTTCCAGACGAATCAGAACTGCTTCTTCTTGCACATACCCAAGTTCAGCGCTCGGTTAATGATCACATATCTCTACACGTCAGCCAACACCCCAACCCTGGAGTCCCCTCATGCAAACTTTTAAGCACATATTTACAGGAGAGGACACATCATGCCAACGTCAATTCAGGCATAAACAAACGCCACTTGGTCGCTTACCGTGTACGCAGAGTGGTCAAGAAACACTTAAGTTTCCAGGAAAAAAAGTGAGCCAACTAGTTCATGCATTACCTCACAATAAGATCTATATCCTATACCACTTTTTGTGCTTACACAACCACCACTCACCAAACTCTCATCAGCATTGTACACCCTATGCAAGGCCTCCTTAAACCTTTCTATAACCCCACCAACGAGAAACTCTGCGACATGGGTCTATTTCTCTCCCTCACCTCTGTTCTGCACCTACATGAGGATCGATAAATAGCCCGCCTCTCGGAAACACCGCAGGGTAGATGGATCCCGGAGCAAGGCAGGATTACCTTCATTTATAAATACGTATACCCAACCTTTACCCTTAAACCTGAGCTACGCCCCTGTACCTCTCCACATGTCCCCTTACATAGACGACGGATGCAGGAGGGCGCAAGGTAGCCATCCCAACCTATCCTTTTACACACAAATCATAGTTTATTCTGATGCGTCCGTCTCCAAGACACAAGCCACGGAGACTACGGCGTACGGAATGGGCACACCCCAGTTCCCCCCCCCCCCCCAAAGTTCACACCAGCGGCCTATTTTAGCAACCCCCCCCCCCCCCAATGTCATCACACCAGAATTAGTTCCCATCACACATGCTATCCAAGATTTTCTCCAACTGCCTCGCCAATCAATATACGATCTATATGAACTCACAGGCTGCCGTTCGCGCCTTGCAGCAGCGTGAAATCCGCCCAGATCTCCTAGCAGATCTTGATGCGGCTTTACACGCACTTCACCCATCCTCGGTCACCATTCGGTGGGTCCCAGGTCATGCAGGGATTGAACGGTAATGAGCTGGTTTATCAACTCGCCAACGAAATGCATATCCAGGCACTTGTGATCCCCTGGCCTAGCCCCACGACAAGTGATGAGGTTTTAATCTACAAACGCTCAGTCAAATTAGCTGATGGGGGTAAATGTCAAACATGATAATTTTGTCCAAACATCGGGTAAAGTCTTTATGTTTAGCTTTCAAGGACACTGACTGGGTGCTTCACAGGTTTCTGTTGGGGGAGTGTTCGCGACAAATGTTCCACTTTTCAAAGGCACACGGGTGGTGTGAGAGATCGAGCAGCCGCTGATCTGTTTCTCCTGAGAAATTCTTCACACAGTAGATTTCATCATCTGTGCGGGAACAGAACAACTTAAAACGTGCAAATAAAGAACGGGTTATCGATTCCTCCCTTCGTGAAATATCAGACGCTCGCAATTCAAGCTCGCGTTTGATTCCGCTGCTCGCAAAACGCGATTTCGAGCAGAAAATCTACTTTTTATTTCGGTTCCGCTTTGCAGAATGACACAACGAACCCCCGTCGCCTGCGCTCGCTCCTTTCCTCAGCGAGGCATTACGGGATTGCATCTTGGCGCACGCTCGATTTTCCCGGTACAGCGAGTGCATACACGCGTGACGTACCGACCGAAATGAGCCCGTTCCCCGCTGCGAATGGGTACGCGTGGGAACGAGTGCAGTGAAACGAACTCGCTATAAGGCTGCTCGATGATTGTCCACGGGTGCTACGGCGCTACATAGTCCAAAGACTGAGCGCACAGCGAGAGGCGCGAACGCTTGCCTCCGCGCGCTCTCTGCGTGTTCTTGTGCACCGCCTAGAGATCGCGGGATATTTTTCATCCCTCCAATACGTTGTGAAATTGAGCGCATCTTCGAATACGAGGGAGGAGACTAATTTGCGGCGTTCTTTTGGCCACTCCCCCCACTGCGTCATAACGCAAAGAATCTTTCTGTTCGACGCGTTTAGGGACCTTGGTGGAAGATCTGAATTTTCATCCTTCATAGTCATGCTAAAAGAATGTTTGAAACGTTTTTTCTTGCCTTTGTGTTATTTAATACATTTAACAATATTACTTTATAAAGTGTTTTACTCTTACATTTACTTTTATTTATCCTGGGTCTTCAATATAGGCATTTCATCCCCCACCCCTGTTTTGTACATTCTGTCTTCCGTGTAACTACACTCAATATTCTCTTCTCTTTACACTTTTCATTAGAACAAGTTGAGTGTATAGCGCTTTGTTGTCTACTTCATGTTTTGTCTGTCCCTTTACGCTTTATATTATCAGTATTTTGAACCAACTAGCCCACATTATTATTTTAATATATTAGAGGCAATACAATTATTAAGAAACTAAATACTTGAAGCGTGACGACAAATGCAATATACGCCTGAGACGCACTTCTCTGGACATACTCGATCCGAGATGTGCGTCTTCGAGGGTGTTCCGCTTTCACAATGTGGTAATGCTGGGTCGGCTCCGGTTGTCACCTGAGGGGTTGTTGAAATAGCTAAAAGCACCATATGCAGATTTGTGTATCATATTGAGGTATTTAGCGCACAAAGTAGAGGTAAGGAGAAACAGGACAGAAAAGGAGGCGCAACTCATAACTATGTTTACAGACAAGAAAAAGAGGAAGAAAAAAACAAATGATGCCGCCGCGGACTCGTGCATCTACCACCAGCCCCGTGAATGATAGTGACTCGTTCATCCAGGCTCGTGTGTGGGCCCATTATTGTCTGTTGAAGGAATTATCTTACCTTGTTTGACAGCGTTACGGATTCTACACTAAAAGTGTTCCTTTCCTCACAGAGGATGTGGAAGGCCTCCAGCACCTCGCGGGTAAATTTGCCTTTGTTCCACTCCAAGATGTTTGTCTCACCGAATAATGGCCTGCACAAGCACTTCCTACAATGGACTGAAAGGTTTCCGCCCACTGTGGCCTTCAATGAGTAATCATGCTCCCGGAGTCGATCATTAAGGCATCTGCCCGTTTGGCCTATGTAACTCTTGCCACAGGAAAGTGGTATCTTATATACGACACGCCGAAGCGCATGGAAGAAATTGCTGTGCATGCTTCTTGGTGCACTTGTGCTTTGTGGTACCCTCAGCATGCGCATTCACTCTAGGGCAAATCTGGCTCATTTTTTGTGGTGCTGAAAAAACCACTTTGTCTCCATAGCGGCTTGCGACGTTTTTTTTTTTAAATTATGGGACATCCTGTGCGGGTACGGTATTACCACTGGCCTTGCTTTCTCGACACTGGTCTTGTTGGTCTGGAAGCCTTTTGCTTTCTTCATCAGAGCGTTGACCACATCAGCCAATAGGGCTGACGAATAGCCGGCTTTTCTTAGCCTCTCAACTTGCATAGTGAACCTGGCTGCCATAGTATGAAGACATGACCTTTTAGTGCTGAGCCCAGACACGTTAGAGTTATGCCCCTCTTGATGACTTTTGAGTGGGCCAAGCCATAGTCCAGAATGCCTTTCTTGGATTGTAGGCAGTACGACCAACAAACATGGGTGTCAACCAGGCGGAGCGAAAGGTCCAGGAACTGATGTACCTTTTCTTTGGGCACCTCAAATGTGAACCTAAGGCCACCTCCGTATTGCAGCAAAGGTCGCTTTAATATCTGCTACTTGTAGGTCTATACGTCCGCCATCTTCAAGAATTACCAGGAAGTCGTCAACATAGCGGGCAACCTTGTTCAGTTTTTTGCTTCCAAGCGCACTTTCTATGGCACAGTCGACTGCTCCCAGGTAGATGTCACAAAGAACTGGGGCAACGCAGGAACCGATACATACTCCTGACTTCTGCAGTCCTCCATAAAGCTCTCAATAAGTACCCCGCAGGAACTTCGGAAAGCGAGCTCTCCATTGGCTTTTATACAATTCATCACCGAGGTCAGTAGCTGGTCGTGTGGCAAGGAGTAAAAAAGATTATCCACGTCAATGCTGTGAAGGTGAAGAGCCCTGCCAATGTTTTCTTTCTTCTTCCTTTTTTTGTTCACCAGTATACACTTGGAAAAAAACGACTTCAGAGCCAGACTGTCGAGAAAAACGACTTGCAGATTTTTTAGCTGGGGACAGCTCAAGAAACGCACATCAGGGCGATTCCTGAGCATTTATACTCACTCCGCTGCAGATAAGAACACAAGAAAAGAAATTATGAGGCAGCAAGCGTGATAAATACATTACACCCGCCGCTCCTCAAGCGGTCAGTATTAGACAGGGCATGACAAAAAGAATTTACAGGATGTTTTAATAGCCTCAAAATGAACTACGCTATTCAGAATGCTCGTTCTTCGACCAAATGTTGTCCTAAGCGGAAAGCAAGTTCGTCTGCTCCTTTTGTGCGGGTCGTGGTGACGTTAGAACGCAAAGCTCTGATCGGCTTTGATTGGCGGATATGGTTATTTTTCAAGGGAGCTTACTCTAAGGTCTACCCACTATCCTTCAGCCATAGCTGGGCGTTATGACGTCGTTGTTGTTGTTTGGGGGTTTTATGGCGCAACAGCAACGGAGGCCATACTGCGCCAAACAAGGTTAAAAAGGAAACAAGCTGTATCGTTACTGTGCTACAAAATAATAATTGGCAATGCGGAACTAGATCTGATTAATAAAACCTGTGTTCGTAATAAAAGTCAACACGCGGTCAAATGGGATGAGGGGATATTCTCCCAGTAAAAGAGCAGGATGGAATGGGATTTGGAAATGAAACAATTCAGGAAAGTGAGTACGACGTTCATTGTCTAGAGCTGGACAGAGCCACAAGATATGCATGATGGTAAGTGTATCCCCACAATTATCACACACCGGTGGGTCCTCCCCACTAAGAAGATATTTGTGCGATATGTAAGAATGACCGATTCGAAGACGACACAACAATACTTCATGAAATCGGTTCCTGTGAGAAGAGCTCTCCCAGAGCCCAAGAACCGGCTTTGTAATATGAAGCTTATTGTTGCACTCCATGTTCCATTCAGACTGCCATAAACGAACAAGGGATGACTTTATTAGAGGTTTAATGTCTTGGTGTGGCAAACAGGCGTGAGACAGGGGAAGATTACCTGATGATGTAGCGAGTCTATCTGCTTCCTCGTTACCTTTTATTCCCATATGACTGGGCACCCAACAAAATTTTATATTTAGGCCTCCATGTACAGCTTTATTAAGCTTATTTCGTAGTTGCTGCACCAGCATATTTTTAGTAGCACTCAAAGAGCATATTGCGGTAACAGCACTCTGAGAGTCTACAAATAGCACAGCCTGTTTTATTTTAGCCTGGAGAATATAATCTATGGCCATAGATATTGCATAAACTTCAGCTGTAAAAATGCTCGAGAAAGTATTTAGACGTTTCACTTTAATAAAACAATCGGAATGCACGGCGCTGCCGACAAATGACGATGTCTTAGCACCATCAGTGTAAAAATGAGTGTAACCTTCATACTTCTTCTCAAGCTCAAAAAATTCCTGTTGGATGATAAGGGCAGAGACGCTATGCTTATTAAACCTTGTGAGAGCCCAGTCACAAGCAAATGGCACTATGTCCCAGGGGGCAACACAGTCTACATTCTGCATAAGACTAACTTCGTCCAAACAAAGATCAAGTGCGGAACAAAATTGCTGTACTCGGAAACTTAACGGTCTTACGATGCTTGGCTTATTTTCAAAGAGGCGGCAAAATCTAGATTTTTGGAGGGATAGGTAGGTTGGATGATTACGGTTTGCGAGTATCTTGTAGTAATATGTTAAGCTTAGATGTTGGCGTCTTTTCTCGAGTGACATCTCATTTGATTCAGCATACAGGCTGAGGACCGGGGACGTCCGAAAAGCACCTGTTGCGAGTCGCAGTCCGAGGTGATGGACTGGATCCAACATCTTGAGCGCAGACGGTCGTGCAGAACCATAAACTGGAGCCCCATAGTCGAGCCGGGAACGAACAAGAGCGTTGTAAAGACGTAGAAGGCATTTTCTGTCAGATCCCCAGTTTTTATGGGCAAGGACTTTTAGAATATTAGCGGTTATGAGACATTTTTCTTTGAGTGACTTCAGGTGAGAAATAAAATTTAGCTTTTTGTCAAAGGTGACACCTAAGAACTTGTGCTCTTTTCTGACAGGGATGCAGGTTCTTTGTAGTTTCAGAGATGGTTCTAGTGACAGACCACGGCGTAGTGAAAATGGGACGCAGACGCTTTTCTCGGGAGAAAACTTAAAACCATTTTCATCTGCCCACTTGGCAAGCTTATTTATGGCAAGCTGCAGCTGGCGCTCACAGCTCGAAAGATTGCACGACGATGCTGAGATCTGGATATCGTCTACATAAAGCGAGTATGCAATGGACGGCGGCAAAACCTGGGCGAGAGAATTCATTTTGATTATAAAAAGTGTAACGCTCAGAACACCTCCCTGGGGGACGCCGTTTTCCTGAACGAACGCATCCGACAATACGGTCCCAAGTCGAACCTGAAACGTCCTCCCTGTTAGGAAATCTTTTATGCACTGCAGCATACGACCGCGAATTCCATAGCCATAAAGGTCTTGGAGGATGCCATATCTCCATGCCGTATCGTAGGCTTTTCTAAATCAAAAAAGACTGACACACAATTCTGCCTATTCACGAATGCTTCACGTATGACCGTTTCTAAGCGCACCAAATGATCCAAGGTCGATCGTCCTCTACGAAAACCGCACTGATTGTTATCCAAAATGTTTTCCTTTTCTAGAACGTACAACAGCCGCCTGTTTATCAGTCTTTCATAAGTTTTCCCTAGACAGCTGGTTAAAGCGATCGGACGGTAACTAGAGGGCAGAGATGGATCCTTACCTGGCTTCAGGAGAGGGATAATGTGTGCCCGTTTCCAAGCCGCTGGAAAACAAGCCCTTTCCCACAAGGAATTAAAGAAATTAAGAAGGGATCCAAGAGACTCTGTAGAAAGATTACGCAGCATTTCGTAATGCAGTCCATCGGGTCCAGGGGCAGAGATCTTTTTGATATGTAGGGCACTCTCTAGCTCATACTGCGTGAAAGGTTGATTGTAAGATACGGCATTTGATCCCGTTGTAACTATATTATGTTGCTCTGCACGTCGTTTAAACAACTTGAAGGAATTAGAATAGCTAGAGGAGCTGGACACGGAATAAAAGTACTCCCCAAGGACGTTAGCTGTATCTTTCAGTGATGCAGATGGAGGGTTGAAAATGGGGATCGTAAAACCCCTATAGACCCCTTTGATTTTCTTGAATCTATCCCAGACCTCCTTAGCAGTTACAAAGCTGCTAAGAGATGACACATATTTCATCCAGGTTTTCCGTTTCGATCGCTTACGGGTCCACCGGGCTTTGGCTTTTCGTTTTTAAACTCTACCAGGTTTCTTGAGGTGGGATACCGCCTGAACTTGCCCCATGCCTTATTTTGCTCTGTGCGCGTAATGGCGCACTCCTTATTCCACCAGGGTTTGCACCTGCGTGGCAGAGTACCGGTAGTTTGGGGAATCGACTGCTGAGCGGCGTTTATTATTTGCTCTGTCACATACAATGTGGCCTCATCCGCACTCATGGAGGAAAACAGGGATGTATCCATCGTGGAGTTTAACTTAAAAAGAGACCAATCGGCCTTGTCCAACTTCCACCGAGGCATTCGTTTTAAAAGGGTGGGAAGAAAAATGTCGCTCTCTAAAACAATAGGAAAGTGGTCACTCCCAAAAGGGTTATTAAGAACCTGCCAAGAAAAACAAGGCAGTAATGAAGGTGATGCAATAGATAAATCAATAGATGTAAATGAATTGTGAGCTGAACTAAAAAATGTAGGCTCTCTACTATTAAAAAGACATAACTGGGATGATAGTAAAAACCGTTCGATTACTCTGCCTCGAGAATCGAGACGAGTACTGCCCCACATGGGATGATGGGCATTAAAATCACCTAAAATTAAAAAGGGTTGAGGGAGTTGTCCCACAAGACCCTGTAAGTCATGGAGATGCAAGGGAACATTTGGAGGCAAATAAATAGAAACAACTGTTATAAGTCGGTCTAAAAGAACACGTACCGCTACGGCTTCCAGTGGGGTGCACAGTGGGACCTCGGAGCAGGCAACCCCACTCTGCACAATCACTGCCACGCCACCAGAAGTGGAATTAAAACGATCTTTACGAAAAACTTGGTGACGCCTTAAAATCTGTGTATGATGAGCTTGAAGATGAGTTTCCTGTAACGCGAGGGCAATAGGCCGAAGATCATCCATAAAATAATTAACGTCATCAATATTAGGTAAAAGACCACGACAGTTCCACTGCATAAAATGCAAATTCTTCATTTATCTAAGAAGGTGAAATGTAAAATTAAAATATGAGAGGTACTTCAAAAATTGAGAGAATTAAAATAATGGTTATTTGGGAGGGACCACTGGCTTTTTCCCTTTGGGCTTTGGAGTCTGCCACTCCATGTCA
>JAZHYW010003658.1:0-28193 GCA_037355805.1 Ixodes ricinus | reverse complement strand
TATATATATATATATATATATATATATATATATATATATATATATATATATATATATATTTACTGATAATAAGCGACACATGCAGGCAGAACGCTGTCACCTTAATTCGCATATTGTAATTTTACATGGGATATTTTTTTTGTTGTGACGTCGCTCGCGCAGAAAAATAAAAACATAGGGGAAGCTGCGGCGCCAGATGTTACAAGTGTAAATTTGAAAGCAAAATCGCACCATGTGAAGCGGGCTTAAGGTAACGTCTAAACACAGTCCCTCAAAAAACAACATCATTGGCCCTGCAGATAGTAAATTCTTCGCCAGATAATAGCGGTGAGGGAGCGCTCACTTGAGTTGTTGTCCTGGTATTTGATCAAGAAGGCATTGTGAATGTTCCTCGCAGTTTTTGCCTTCTAACGGCCCATAACACTGGTCTTTTCTAAGGTGGACTCGCACTCAAAGTGGACACAGTTTATTAAGGTTGGTGACCTTAGTAAAATTCCAGGTTAACAGCTCTTGTGTGAGTGTACCCTCAATGTGTCATTGTCTGACAAAACATTTTACTCTCTGTAGAGCCAGTGACGCTGGTTTCTAAAGCAGTGTGTTTAAAGCTTATCTTAAAGTGCTCCGCCAGCAGGTGTCAGTTTTTATCTCTAAATATAATTCTTTTTTTCAATAAACCGCTCAGTTGGAAGATTCGCAGTCTCCTTTCCACTTTTTGCTTCCTTTTCTCATCCTTATTAGCACATTATTCAGGGATGAGTACAAAACTAGCCCAACTTGCCACCTTAAGCCTCAAGACCATGCAGCATGAATGGGAAGATATCTTTTGGCAGGTTCGCAATCGCTTGTGCTTATTTAATGAGCCCCGAGAGAAGACGAGCCTGACAAAGGTATCTTCGTGTACATGCTTAATGTAGGATGGTCTTGTCGGGGTCGGTTGTTTCTGTTGTCGCTCTAGTTGGACTCCAGCATTACATGTCTGATCCCATCTTACTTTGACATTTTTCAAATAATATGGCGAGTATTCCTTCTGTTTATTGATTCAAAATACTTACGTCAGTGTTAATATTTTTTCTGATTTCCATTGTTGCGTTTAAATTACTGGGGAGTTTTTTTTTTTGGTTTGAATGCTTCGGGGTTGACAGTGAAAGTCGGCACCTCTTCATGTTGTAATTTTAGAAGTATGCACCATAAATATCAGTAAGTTAATTTATGTTATATGCATAAAAAACTAAAAGAACACAAAACAAACATACTCTTTATAGTTTAGTTGTGATTACGGATCAGTTTTACAATCAAAAGAAACAAAACATTTTGCCTTGATGCAATTCAAAATTTGCTTCCAAATTTCCACAGTACTGCATGTTTTACGTGGTGTTCTCAATGAGGTGCTCTAACTGGCTTTTATTTTGTATTTACTGATAGCAGTATACAACAAATAATGAGAAACCAAGCTTGTCGCTGTAGAGAGCGGTAATTCCTGCGTTACGTAGTCTGCGGCAATATGAAATCCTCAATGGGAGCGCCTGGCTGAGGCAGTGGCTGGTCGGGGCACTTCGTGCGCGCTGGGAGATTCCAATCTACCCAAGGGCAGGTCTCACTCGGGGCTCAGCTAAAGTGCAACAAACGCTTATGAGTTTTCGGTTTCGCGTTGGAGAGCAGTTCATCAGCATCGTTTCACGGCTACTAACTCCAAAATCGCTGTCTGAGAGACTGGCCAGAGTCAAGGCAATTATTTTGACCGCTAAAGTGCAAGATCCGTGACATCCTTTTAATTACTACAAGCATTCTTCATCGCCTTTTTTTTCATATAGGAGACTCAGGTGTAACTTCAATACTTGTTTATTTGACAGCGCGCGCACTCGAATTTTACACCAGAAAGAACAGATAACAAAACCAGTGATGAGCATGCTTGCTTCGAGCCTTCGTGTCCATTTATCACGGCGTGATGCCGAAGAAGCGCCCGCTTAGGTTAAACCTAAACCAAAAACTGTTCGTAAGATCAGAATCAAATGAGCCCTGAGCGAGAGTCCTTTCCTCGAAACAGAACGGAATCATGCGGAGCGCTCATAGCTGTTCCCACCATCACCGCCTCAGCCACGCAGTTTCAGAAGGTATTTTATAATTAAGGATAGTGAACATACCATCAAAATATTAGGGTATCATTTCTGCTGTGTTATACTTAAATTAGGAGCATGAATTATACGTTTTGTAAAACATGTTTACTAAATAAGCATCAATATTTCTCCTGTTCCTTCTCCAGGAGCTTCTCTCCAGCTCTACGTCACAGCCATGAAGTGGCCATGGGGTGAAACATCGATAACTGTTTTCCTTAATACTCGGATTGGCAGAGCGAGCCGCTAGTTGTGAAGCCCAGTTACCAGGTAGCACATATTCGACCAGCTACAAGCCTTATTCCGCAACTAGCCTTTTTGCTCTAGTGGGACTCAGTCATTATGCCCTAGCCCCACTAGAGTGACAAACAGAAAGAAACGACACAAACAAGCTTCCCACCACTGCAGCATGCCCGGGAAGGTACATTTGGCTGGCGTTTATTCGTTCGGTGCTCGTGAAAGAAGAACGAGTGATTGTAAGCCTGCTAAGAGATACACTTGTGTGCATGATGCTTGAGTTTAAGCATAGCCGCCTTTATTCTGCAAAGCCTGTAAAATCTAGAAAGACTCAGGCTTGAGGCTTGTCGCTGTCGTTTGTTTCTGTTGGTCGCTGTAGTGGGACTCTGGAATAAGACAGCATCATGAACTGAACATGGAATAAAAAGACTACTCTACCAAACTTGATTTGATTTTGCAGCCTGATTCGCATGCCGACCACACGATAAATACAGCATCTTGCACAATGTTTTCAAGTTCCATTATATTGTTCAAGTATTCTAAGTGAATTAAGAATTAGCTTTATTATTCGTGAGGCACTAAATGCGGAACTAAATAGAAACCAATTTTTTTCTGCACACAGCGGCAAACAATTGGAGATTTTGTTTGGATATATGCAACAACAACATATTTTGAATGACAACACAGGCCTCTCTTAGGAGTAGCCTGTAAATTTCCGTATATACTAGATTGAATGACCAGAGAACTCCCACCCTGGCCCACACTGCATTTACACCGTTTTGCCAAGATAGACTGACCACTGAACTGCCAGCGTGGCCCAGGCTGCATTTAGACCGTTTGGCCAAGCTTGACTGACCACTAAACTGCAAGCCTGGCCCAGGCTGGTTTTGCACATTGAAGCCAAGATTGGCCAGATAATGAACCGCCATCGAACTGCCAGGGCCGCCTAGCCAGGCTGGGTCTATCTTGCCCCATAGAGCAAAACGTTGGTTTGGCCGAGGAAACTCCTCCTGGCTGCCCAAGCAGGCTCGAGCTTGAACCGATGACTTGTGCTGCTTGGAAATAGTGCTAGAGGCCGGGTATTGGTAGATCGATGTGGACGAGGGGATCAGGAGAAAATAGCTTGCATTTTACCTGGATGAATTGTGCGATTTTAAGCTTATGCCCTTCGGCCTCTGCTCAGCGGCAATAAAGTTCCCAAGGGTTTTGAACAGAGCGCGGGCAGATATAAAATGGTATACTCATCTTGTTTATCTTGACATTATTGTGATTTTCAAGAATTTCGATGATCACTTACAAAGACTCACAACGGTAATCGAAGCAGTGAACTCGTCAGGAATGATGTTTAAAATTGAGTAGTACCGCCTCGATTACGGAAAAATAAAATTTCTCAAACACAACGTTTATCTTCAAAAAGAAAAAAGAAACCTGCAGCCATGCGCGTTTTCTACAGCCAGCAGACAAGACAGCCGTTCGTAGGTTCCTTGGAACTTGGCCTTAAAATGGACGTTATGTAAATGACGTTTCTTCAATTTTCCGAGTCCCTAACACGCTTGCCACACGATGTCGTCCTATTCAACCTGTGATCAAAGGCAATCATATGCATTCATGGAACTTCCACAGCACTTGCAGTCGTTTCCGCTGATGGTCCACTACAATGAAAACACCGTAACAGCACTACTAACTTTCAAGAAGGAACAGGCAAGGAAACAACAAATAACGGGGGAAAGTGAAACGTTTAATTGGGCGATCTTGTGTTCAGAAATAAAAAGGAAACAGAAGATAATAGCAGAGCGTCCCGGGCGACGAAGTCGGCGTAACAGCACAGTCGAATGCCTGGGGCGAGACTAACTGAGGATCTCCATACGGAGACCCTTATGTACACGCGTTGGCTTCTGGAGCAATTGGACCGTAAGGTTCGGTGACGAGAACATTCGCACCTCGAACAAGCAAATCTTGAACATACTACAACTCTGAAGTGCAAGGATCAACAAAAGACGCGTCGCTCCCAGGAATCGAACTCTGGCACTTCGCTTACAAGGCAGGCACGATAACCATTAAGCCACGGCCGCGCTGCCTACTTGGCTAACTGCGGGCGCGGCATCACTCACCATTTTAAAAAGTGCATCACTCGGATGCAGCAGAAAACAAAAAAATGTAAATAAAAATAACGGCAGACCAAAGAGTCCTTTGGAACACATAAGGTCTGCAGTCCTATCGAGCGTGGTACGGCCTCGGGCGCACGACGTGTACGACTTCAGGTCGTAACGTGTGGCATGAGAATGTTCTCCTTCCGTCGGGAATCACGTCGTAGTTTTGCTCCCCAAGGAGACGAAGTACCTTGTATGGTCCAAAGTACCGTTTCAGCAGTTTCTCACTGAGGCTGTGGCGACGGATGGGCGTCCACACAAACACCCTGTTTCCGGTCTGGAGGTGAACGTCCCTGCTACAAAGGTTGTAGAGGCCGGCATAGACGCCTTGCTGGCCTTGAATCAGGAGTCGGGCGAGCTAACGGATTTCTTCCGCCTGTTGGGCACCCACCTGAGCGTGGTCGCTCTCATTGTCAGCCGGCTCATGGGGCAGCATCGCGTCCAGCGTGGTCGTTACCTCCCGACCATGTACCAGCTGGAAAAGGGTGAATCCTGTGGTCCCTTGAACCGCCGTATTGTAGGCGAACGTGACGTAGGGCAACACCTCGTCCCACATCTTGTGCTCTACATTGACGTACATAGAGATTATGTCGGCGATTGTCTTGTAGAGTCGCTTCGTCAGCCCGTTGTTCTGCGGGTGGTATGCAGTAGTACGACGATGGCTGGTGTGACATAGCCAGATGATTTCTTGGGTCAGCTGTGCCAAGAACGGTGACCCACGAACTGTAATCAAAACTTCAGGAGCGTCTTGCCGGAGGACAATGAACTCAAGAAAACACTTGGCGACTTCAACAGCAGTGACTGAAGGAAGGGCTTTCGTTTCTTCGTACCGCTTCAAATAATCTGTGGCGATGATTATCCAACGGTTTCACTAGGTCGACGGCGGAAAAGGGCCAAGTAGATCCATTCCGATCTGCTGGAACGGTGCAGTTGGCGGTGGGATTGGCTGCAGAAAACCTTCCAGCTTCGTCGGCGGTTTCTTGCGTTGCTGGCACTCGCGGCAGGATCAGGTGTAGAGGTGGACGGTTTTGGAGAGCTTGGTCCAGTAGTACTTTCCATGCTTAGCGGCCAGTGTCCGTCGGTATCCAAGTTGTCCGGACGTCGGATCGTCGTGGCATATTTGAAAGATCTCCTCTCGAAGGTCGGTCGGGATTACCAGCAGCCACGGCGAGTTGTTGTCCCCGAAGTTCTCTTTGTAGAGTACACCTTGCCGAATGGCGAAGGTCGGCAGGGCTGGAGAGAAAACACGGGGCACGGTACTCCGCGCCCTTCATGGTGCTGGATTAAGGCGCGCAGCTCCGGATCGTCTCGTTCACGTCGTGCCATGTCGTTGGTGTTCACTGCACTTAGGAAGCACTCGTCGTGAGTGTCGTCGCTGTTGCCGGAAGGTGTTTCGACAGGGGCCCTGGACAGGCAGTCAGCGCCGCTGTGGTTGCGTCCTGACTTGTAATCCACAGTCATGTTGAACTCTTGTAGTTTGAGGCTCCATCGAGCGAGGCGTCCTGACGCGTCCTTAGGGTTCGTAAGCCAGCAGAGCGAGCGGCGGTCCGTGACTACGCGGAACGGGCTTCTGTACAAGCACGAACGAACTTTGTGATTCTCCAGACGACCGCAAGGCATTCTTTCTCAGTCGTAGAGTAATTTCTCTCTGGCTTGGACAGTGTCCCACTGGCGTAGGCGATGACTCGCTCAGTGCCTTCTTGTACTTGAAGTAGTACCGTGCCAAGTCCTGCGTTACTTGTCTCAATGTGAATCTCGGTTTCCGCATCCTGAACAAAATTTCCAAGAACAGGAGGCGTCTGGGGTCGTCGCTTCAGCTCGTAGAATGCTTTCTGCTGCTCCTCGACGCATTCGTGAGCTTTGTGAGTGGTGTGCAAAATTCTTGCGAAATCCTGAACGAATCGACGATAGTAGGCACAAAGTCCAAGGAAACTTCGCAAGGCCTTCTTGTATGTGAACGATGGAAATATCGCTACGGCGCGAGTCTTCTCTGGGTCTGGGCGAACGCCTTTGCTACTAACCACGTGCAGTAGAAACTTCAGTTTGTCATAGGCGAAGCGGCACTTTCATGGCTTGAGGGTAAGTCCGGCGGTCCGTATGGCTTGAAGAACAGCTCGGAGTCGTCTCAAGTGCTCGTCTAAGTCGCCGGGGTAAGAATATGACGTCGTCGAAGTAGACGAGACAGCTCTGCCACTTCAGTCCTGCCCATACGGTGTCCATGACACGCTGGAAAGATGCTGGCGCCGTGCATAGTGCGAACGGCATCACCTTAAACTCGTACAGTCCATCCGGCGTGACGAAAGCTGTCTTCTCTCGGTCCCGTTCTTCGACTTCGATCTGCCAGTAGCCGCTGTCCAGGTCCATCGATGAAAAGTATCAAGAGTGGCGCAGCCGGTCAAACGTGTCGTCGATGAGGAATGATTGGCGAGGCTAAAATTCTGGGTCTGTGGATAGCTTTTGCACTGAGTTGAGCAATATGAAAGTCTTAATTTTGTAATTTATGGGCGCAAATAGTGGTGTGAAAAATTAAAAAATAGGCGATCGGGTGGAGTTTGATTTTGTATAAAGGATAGTGTAAGCACGCTCATGTTACGCTGATTAAGACCAAAGAAGCGCTACATTTTACACTAGCGCTGAGCGTATCTAAAGCTAAGTGTGCACCAAAAGCTACAGCGTGTACACATACTGATCAAGCCGTAATGTTTGAATGTTCAAAAAAACTTATTATCCTCAGATTTGGTGTAAGTTGTCTTCTGATTGCTTACAACAGAAAGAAGAAAACACTCTAACTCTGAGTTGATAGAAAAACTCCTCTTGCTGACAGCGACCAGTCATCTCGGCGCCGATTACGAGTATTTACTGCATGCCAACTCTCGCGTGTTTAGACCGACTTTTTGTCTTTTGATTGCATATAATCGCAGTAGTTATTGACAAACAACATCGTTTACTCACTCAAGCAGCCACATGTAAAGTTTGGAATATTTTTGTTTTGATTGTAGCACACGTGACAAGTAGCATAGTGTTTTTTTTTTTCTATCCGCGAAATAGAATGTTCTTGGATTACCTCGGTCTCTAATGCATGTAGCATAAAGCATGTAGCATGGCTCCTGTCCGTGTCGTACGTGCGTCTTTTTTCGTCCTGTTTATTCGCGCCTTTTATCCTTTTCATCTATAAAAAAGAGCACGAGGCGAATCTGAGGGAAACGAAAACAATAATGATAAACAAGCGTGTAATCACGTGAAAACGGAGGGAATCGCACATATGCAGAAGGTAAGCTTTGTTTCACTAAATACTTGACTAGTGAAGTATTAGGTTTTATTATGCGATCGACGCGGCACATACAAGCGCGGGTAGACTCCTTGAATCAAACTCTTCCAGCGAAGAAACGCACCGTTCAAATCATGGAGCTCGCTTTTATAGCTTTTGGGTGCGCTCAAGCATTTCAAAACACAATTATAATCAGTCTTATTATTTCAATTGATATTTAGACTCGCTGTATAAATATCTACACAACCCCAATTATTAATCTTATTATTACTATAATTGTTTTTATTAAGTTCGCCTATATTTTTTTTCTTTGCGTTAACGTGCCACTTTCTTAGTTATAAAATATTTTTCCACAAGTCGGACAACAATAGTTTGTTTCATCATAAGTAAAAACCTTCTAATAAAAATTGTAGACAAAAATGAAAGCCGTTTACAACTCCCTGTAACGCCGAATTAGAGCGCAGCTCTTGAGGAGGAGGGGCAAGGCACGGCAATTTTCCCCGCTAAATTTAGCGGGGGAAATTTTCCGCTAGATTTAGCGGGAAAATTTTCCGCTAAATTTAGCGGGAAATTTCCCGCTAGATTTAGCCGGGAAAATTTTCCGCTAGATTTAGCGGGAAATATTTCCCGCTAAATTTAGCGGGGAAAATTTTCCGCTAGATTTAGCGGGGAAAATTGTCCGCTAGATTTTGCGGGGAAAATTTTCTGCTAGATTTAGTGGGGAAAATTTCCCGCTAAATTTAGCGGGGAAATATTTCGCTAGATTTAGCGGGAAAATTTTCCGCCAGATTTAGCGGGAAAATTTTCCGCCAAATTTTGCGGGAAATTTACCCATCATGCACCGCGCGGTTACGCCGACGGCGATGGTGACGCCGACGCCGACGCCGACGGCGACGGCGAGTGCGACGCCGCTCAAGCATGAAACGGGCGCCTAAGAGCTGCGCTCTAACAGAAAAGAACAAGAAGACAAGAACACAAATTAAAACGTCAATGTAACGGAGCATTCAAAATTAGTTGTTAGTTTTTAGAGAGCAGGAGTTTCATAGTGCGATATTGTTACCCTTTGTAGATTGCAAATTTAGGCATGCAGTAAAACTGCTAGCTTTGGTGCCTTTAACGTGCATCACGCAGTATATGTGATAGTCGATAGCAAGATGGTAGGATACAGATGGGCGACAGAACCCAGGGTTCCTGCTAAAGTTCCTTGCAATCGCGTTTTTTAGATGTACCGACCATTGTTCTAGAAATGTGACACACGTGCCATGGGAGGGTGCTGTGCCGCCATTCGCTTCCAAGAGCCAGTCATTTTACTGCTGCGCCGCCATTTGCCTCCAAGGGCCGCTCGACACGCGAGCCTCGTGCACTGGCACATTTGACGTTACTTGAAGGACCAACGCAAACAAATCGGGGGCATCTATTCGCTGCAGATTCTTCTGCGTGAGCTACGTACTTTGAACGGAGCTCTTGCGCGCGCATACCTCCACCTGCTCTGATCTCGCGGCGTCACAACACACTTGGCAAAGGATTCCCCACCGCCCTTGATTTAGCCTAGAGAGTTAAACAAATGAGCTACTCTTAGACTTTTACCACTCTTTTCCCCGATATTGTTAGGGTGCCGCCATGTTGGTGGTTAGTCCAAACAAACGCCGCTGCCGATCGTCATGATTCAAAAGTGCAACTTCATCAGCATTAGTTTCGGTTTTAGGAAGCTAGCGTATTGTTGCTTTGCTTTATCTCGTAATGTTTAAATTTTTGTAGAGGAGGGAAAACGAGCCATTAAGTAAGCGTAGCTCATTTAGTGGCTCTAGTTTAGCCCGTCCGTACAGGCACAGAAGAGAACGAACTGTTGACTTCGCGCTGTTAAAGCTGCTCCAGTGGTTTCATCAGCCCGTAGCGTTGGTTGTGCTCCGAACAAAGGTAAAGCGAAGAAAATATTCAGAGCTTAGGGTTTTACAAACCATACCAACAAAAATCAACTTACACGCCCCAGATAACAAAAAATTGTGTTTTTTTTTATTAACTGGAGATCTATTTATGTTCAACAGAAATTAAACCCGTCAGATGTGGATTCATGGGACGGCGTGTTGGCTCAGAGACACTGAGACATTTAAATGTTTTGTGTTCTTTTAATATCATTGCCAGTTAACAGCCACCGAGGTGGTTTTTGAAACAAAATATAGCCGAACCATTCCGACTCGCATAGTTTAATTGCCAAAATGGTTTTGGCAAGTGATAAAAAATTCAAAAGTTTTACAGGGCGAATATTTTTCAGGGCGCCCATTTCATTTGGATCGCGTCCGGAATGTGTACCGACGCCAAGTAGAACACGCGCAAAAGCATCTGTGGTGCACCCACAGCCTCAGGCTTGTTGTTTTGACATCTCTGCCTCGCTCACTGCAGGCATCCAGGCATCTGACACCCTCTCATCTGGCGCTTTCTCCTTTCACCTGGCGTTCCAAGTGGCACACGACGGCAAATGCACACCAAGTTATTCTTGAACATGTGTCGCCATCTGTATTTTGGATTAAGAATCTGGAATTTTTCATAATTGGCTTGAAAGAGTTTGAGGTCTAATAAGATTCCTAAAGTTCAATATATCAAGATGGATTATCTGAAAAATGTAACATTGAAGGATGCTTCGTAATTTAGTGTCTCGTAATTTTGAATAGTTCACGTGAATCGCTTTTTAGAACCATAAAAATTCACCATTTTAAACTTAATTTTTTTATTTTAAAATAAAATTATCTGTATAATTTGTTGCTTACATTTTATTCCAATATATCCAACTCAAACTCTCACGTAAACTATCGTGGACGATGTGACGTTATAACTCGAGATATAATTTGTAAACATCAGGGACTGTGGTCGAGTAAAAGCTGAATAATTAACGAACAACTAAAAATATTCGTAATATTGAGATAATTAAAAGGCCTCTGACACGCCAAACAATTTAATGTTTTTTCATGCTAGGCGTTGAAATGGCATATCAGGACATCACAAAAAAATTGTTTCACTATAGAGCTGCGTAGTTTTTTCATAAAAAATAGAAATACGAGGCCCAATTCAAAGTTCCCGCCGTGCACTGTGACGTAACAGTGTACCGCAAGGTGTCGGGGCGGTCAGAAGCTGAGGCATCGCCGGAAGTCACGTGAGTTGTATGCCTCCTCGTGCTTAATGCGAGCGCGTGAAATATTTTGTTTTAATATTTTTGTTATTCTCCGCACCTCCACGAGCGATCGAAGCAGACTAGATTTCTTTAATTTGCCTTTCATCGCCTAATGTTGCTGTAGAGGTAGAAGAAGCGGAGTCAGTGAATTGACGTGATCAACTACAATGCCTAGAAGGTGCTGTGTAGGGACTGTCCCGGTATTTCAGCAACTGAAGAAGAGATCACACTGCATGCATTTCCGAGAGACATACATCGGCCGCATGTGCACCTAGTAAACAAGTTCTACTCATGTTCTAGACAAAATACATACTTTGTGCTCGACGTTTACTTGTGCTTTGTACACAAACCAGTTCGTATTCTTTAGACGGCAGGCATCTTTAGCCTGGAGAGTATCCGATGATTCAACGACCTCGGTGTCTGAACCTTCAGCAATGCGATCGGGCGTGTCATATGCTAGCAATCCTAATTTCTGCGAGCGTTCTAAATTTTTTTTTCAAAACTTGATAGCTTGTTTTGCGCCCAGTATAGCTCTGATATTATCGGACTGACGGCATGCACTCGTACACTGGCTTGTACTCGCAACGCTTTCATCATTGACCTCCATCACGTCGATCCACTGACTCTTCGTCCTCAAATTTTACAGCACGAAAACTAACCAACGGTGCAGCGGTAAAGAGCTAGTGGAACTGAAACTTCGTTTTCTACGATCGCTCGTACAAAAAGCAGAATAAAAAAAAAATCTTAGGCACGGTCGCGGAGAGCACGAGGAGTGAAACTCACGCGACTTCCGGTGAATTCACTTTTAGTGACGTAGGTCGATGCCTCCCTTCTGACCGCCCCGACACCTTGCGGTACACTGTTACGTCACAGTGCACGGCGGGAACTTTGAATTGGACCTCGTATTTCTATTTTTTATAAAAAAACTACGCAACTCTATAGTGAAACAATTTTGTTGTGATGTCCTGATATGCCATTTTCAACGCCTAGCATGAAAAAAAATATTTTTTTTGGCGTGTCAGGGGCCCTTTAAGAATCGTTAAAAACAGTTCTTTAATTTTACATTAACTTTGTTATTGTACGATACATGGAATTAAAGTTAAAAACTGTTAAAAAGCCCCAATATGTTATGCACGGTTGGGTTGCACCTTAATGGTGAAATTTTCGCATGACTGCTCTGGCTGCTTTAAGTGCCGGCGAACTGTCACCCGTATTTGGGATCTTGCGGAGGCTCGCGCCTCGCGGCTTGCATCTCGAGGCTGTCTATACTTCGTTTCAGCTTGGGTCCAGACGCAGCCGATGCTACGAGCGCGAGCGTGTGGCCCTGATTAGTGCTTGCATTGCACGAGCTCGCGTGCTGGCAGGGACGCTGAAAGCCCGGAGCTCGCGCTTGTAGCATCGCCTGCGTCTGGACCCAAGCTGAAACGAAGTATAATCAGGCTCTCGAATTATCTCTGTCTTTGAAAGAAGCCGGTAGGACTGTCCGCCGCTTATGTAAATATTATAATCCTCATGTTACTATTTAAACTCTTTTTTTATACTTTCACTGTTGCTTTTGACAGCGCGACAGTATAAATTTGAGTTACGATAGCTCCCGAGGTGCCAAGACTGGATTTCGAAAATAACCTGTTCTGCCTCATTGGTCGGCTTAAGGCTGAGCGAAGCTGAAATCAAAGGAAAATAACACACATGTCACGTGGATGATCATTTAGTGCAGATATGACAATTGACTTTCTCTAAAAACGATAGGAACACGAAACCACGGACACATCTTGGTAAACATATCTATCGCGCTTCAATGATCTGTAACGTTGCTATCTCTAGATATAAAACATGATCACTCATTACGGCCATGAGTAGAGGAGGTCATAACGTTTCTTAATTAAATCATATGTGTTTTCTAGTAGTTAACGCGCCAAGCTAGAAAAATGCAAACTATGAGGCAAGTCAACATCTGCCACTCTATCTAAACGTTGGTTCACACAGCCCCTTTTTACTACTTTGCTAAGCTTAAGTACGATTACACTCTTTTAATTGGTCGGCCATTTCGTATAATTCACGGATACGTCACTGACTGTCGGTCGTACATCGGTGTAAGCGTACCGAAGCTTTGCAATACAAGAAAAATATGCTGTGTGAACCACTATAAGAAGCATACGTGAACGATTTCTTTTTATTGTTTGTTTAACACAAACTGCAGGAAGCTTTTTACCTTAGAGAGGAAGGAGCTCTGGGCCCGTTTGCTCGAAGCCGGTTAAATTTAACCGCGGTAAAATGCTAACGGCCCTTCCCTACTGGGTACCTAAATGTACCTAGCCAATTTTGACGAGGGCTGGCGAGCAATAGCTTTGTGTTTTGATATAGTGTGGTAGCTGGAGTTGCATACTGGTGGTAGCGAATATAAGTGTCTTTTGTAGAAAAGTTCCCGAAAAGGGGGGCCGCAAGATGGCGCGCTACAGTGTTTTCGCAACGCAGCGCGACACGCATTTGAGCTTAGGAAACACTTTTTTTGCTCGTGGTTCAGACATTGGTTAAGTTAAAACTAAATTTACCCTTGTTCGTAAAATTTCTAAATGTTTCGCTGACTGAAGTGAAGACAAGCCTCGTTGAAATGCTGTGCCAAGTTCGAATGAGGATGTCGAATTTCAGTCCTAGAAACGATGAGAAGAAGTGAGCCGTGAAAGGCGGGCGGTGCACCGGCAGCAAGTACGGCCAGCATGCAATCATAATTTGAAAACCGTGTACTTCGGCTCCGTTGAAAATTGATCTATTCCTAAAATACGTGAGCCTCGAGAAGGATGCTGCAAGATTAATTGTACACTCCGCGCGCGCTGGACTTCCTGGTTTAAGATATTGAAAGTAATTAATTATAATGAGGCCTTCACAAACGCGCGTAAATATAGATTTTGTTTTATACTTCGTTTCAGCTTGGGTCCAGACACAGCCGATGCTACGAGCGCGGGCATGTGGCCCTGAACAGTGCTTGCACTGCACGAGCGAGCGTGCTTGGCAGCGACACTGAAAGCCGGAGCTCGCGCTTGTAGCATCGGCTGCGTCTGGACCCAAGCTGAAACGTAGTATAGGCTGATGGTTTGGAACAACTACTACTGCAGGCGCCAGCACTTGTAGCTCTTGTAACTACCATGACCGGTTTTATTAGTGGCGACCAGGTCGTTCCGTGTTTCCCTATGGGAGCGCTTGGGCCAAGAAATATCGCGTCAGCTGCTTGGAGGGACTGAGTTTTCCAATAGGCGCCGCCCCTGCTGAACATCAAAAGCGCTGTCAAAGGTAGTGCTCAATCGCGCGCGGAATCTTAAATCACGTCTCAAGGGCTTAAGCGTTCCAACCTTGGCAGTGCTTTCTGAAGTCGGCCTAAGCTGAGGCGCTGTTTTGAGCAAGCTGGACCGGGAAGGAAAAATAAATTTAAGTACAACAAAAAGACCACAGTGTTGTTATAAAAAATGCTGAGTTATATTTATTTGTTTCTGCCTTCTCCCCTACCATGAGCTATCACGGGTCTTAAATGTTTTCCGAAATTTCCTCCTTTCAATGAAACCAGAGTGGCAAACACACATTTGATAACGGCGTTTCTTTTCGTTGGTGGGCACCCGCCTGTCTGCTTCATGGACGAGTCCTGACGTCAGCATTATTTGAAACCTAAACCACTAGTCAAACGTTCTTCAGAAAAAAAAAGACGCCCCACTCCCGTGGCGCATTTTAATACCTGCACGACTGTACACTTTCAACCGTGAGGCGAAGGTTCAGGGAATGTGATTATCTAAATCACAGTTTTTTTGTTTGCTTGTTTGTTGATTGGTTCAACCCAGGAGGCTAATACAACTCTGAGCGAGCATTAGTCCATATCAGTGTTGGACAAAATACTCGATAAAAGTATTTAAGTTACTAAATACCCTGCTTCGTAAAGTATTTAAAATACTACTCAAGTTACTTTCACTGTAAAGTATCTTGAGTAGAGACTACATACCTCAGAAATCTATTTCAGTGACCTTTGAAGATTCTTCCGCATTGCTTAATTTGTATCGACGTCATTGACAACGACAATTATGCCGCTACTCAAATCTGGGTTACCAGAATGGTTTATTAGCACGCAAAACACAAAACTGAAAAAAAAGTATCATAGGGCTATTGAATGCAGTCCGACTATAAAGAGGAAAATATTGTCACGAATGATAAATGATGAGGCGGCGAATAACTGAAGAAACTAAACGTTTAATGGGGCGAACTTGTTCCCAAACCAAAATAGAGAAAGGGTGCCTCGCAGGCGTCGATGTCTGCGAAACAGCAGGATCGACCGCTGGGGCGAGACTGACTCCGGACCGCCACACGGAGCACCTTTTGTACCCGCGTGGGTTTCTCTAACATTCGGCGTAGAAAGTTCGGCGCGTAGAACATCCGTAACTCGATCAGACGACAAAATCCTCGAACTTACTAGAATGTCATGCCGAAGGAATAAATAAAAGAAATACGCTTTCTGGTATCGAACCCGGAGCTTCCGCACTAGAGCCTCCGCGTGAGAGCCAAGCGCAGTAACCATTCGGCCGCGCGCTCGCTCGGCAACGCGCGCGGCAATATCACTGATAGATGTTACAAAGCATTTCTGGGACAACAAGAAAGTGGTCGCTAGGGCTCATCGCCAATATGGGGAAGAGATTAAGGCCTTAGAGGAGATCAGAACGTGGCGCCCCAAGTTGTTAACTTTAGAACTTGATGGATGGGACAACAAATATATCGACTTAGCGCTCGGCTGACTTAACCGAACGTGGCGTCAGCGTTCGGCTGGAGTTCGTGTTCGCCGGTGAGGGGGAGGAGGGGCTATTTTGTTACCACTCCGTCCTGCATGAACAATGCAGCATGCATGGTGCCCAGCTCGGCACAAAATCCCAAGTGGGTCAAGTTCGCATCCTCTGAGGACTGCTTTCGGGGGAGATCCGGCAATTAACGTCACTTCACTAATTGTTGGTATTTTTCATTACACTGTGCTTCGCGTTCTATTAAAAAAAGATGACACGAACATGCCCACAAGGCCTGTGAGCATATGCACAGGCTTTGTGTTGGGTAAACACGGAGGTGTGGGGGTGACAAACGAGTTAGAGGGGCTTCGCCAATGGTGACATCGCTGAATATCACCTCCTGCGGCGCACCTATCAGATGCATCGATCTTAACTGCAATCCATATTCCCTATACGGGGAGTTCACTATAAACTAACTTGGGACACGGATATGAGTGGAATGGATAACAACAAGAAGGGAGTCGCATAATAGCCACGGCATTGGTCGCATCTTCTTAAGTAGGTTGCGTTCAGGAAAGCACTCAACGTTGCGGGACACTTTGTTGGCATTTTGTGGGGTCATCCAGCTTCTAGTTCGTTTCCTGTACTGTTCTCTGCTTATCAATGTTCGCTTAGAGACAGTGTTCGCGAGAGCAATAAGTGCCGGACTAACAACACAAAGAAATAAAAACTCGACGTTTTGCTTTAGCGGGGAGAAATATACAAAAAGCAAAACAAAAAAGTCTACTTTTCGTGTGTGTACACTTCTCATTTTTTTCTACTTGTCACTTTCTTGACACTCCAGTCTGCGTAGTTCTCGTAGTTAGTTTCCCGCTCTGCTTGCGCCTCAGGGTGGTATCTTTATTTCCGTAAAACTACACCTTTTGTTTGAGGATTTTTTGGGGGAAACCCTATAGAAACAAAAGGCGCCTTTGGGAAGGCGAGAACCTTCATTGTACGAACTTTGGGCTGAAATAGAAGTCACAGTCGGCAAAAAAGAGATATTTTCACGAGCTGAGTTAAAGTCACCGTAGCTAATCGGAGCTAGCAAGAGAATTCGGTTGCTCGACAAAATGTTCACGTTTCCTCGTGGCACGCCCACGCCACTTCATACCGAAAAACTCAGAAAATGGAGGAATGTCAAAAATGTATTTAAGATAATGAGTACAAGATACTGGAAATCGTAATTAAAATAGAGTATTAAATACTCTCCCATCAAAGGTATTTGCAAGATACCAAGATACTCCAAAAAGTATTTAAGATACAGTATCTCGAGTAGAGTATTTCAGATAGGCACAAGTCTGGCCCATACCAAGGGGACCACAGTGCCGCTAAAATGGAAAAAGAAAAGAAAAAAATAATAAATTACTAAAGCCGTAACATACATGAAGAGTGTCCATGAGTTGTGTGAGAACACTCTTCGAGTTAGATGCTCCGCAGGAGGGCCGAGACGATCATGGTGAATGTTCCAAGTGAGACACTGACGATTGGTGGTGAACTGGTAACTGGCGGGGGGGGGGAATTTGGGGAACCTTCAAAGTTAGTTCTAGTGATGAAGGGTACGGGTTATGAGGGGCTGCAGTCCACCAGTGCGACTACGCCACAATGAGGAGGCAAAGGAAGCGAAAAGTCCGGTAGCAGAAAAGTGGCTAGGAGCAGCGTTGTCGCTGCTGGACGTCGATGTTAAAGCAGGTCCTTGCCGACTAAATGGAGGAGGTGCAGGGCTCGACAGGACGGGGGGCCGATTTCGCGCCTCATAATAGGGTACGAAGCGCGACGCTGCACCATTCCAAAGAAGGCAACAATTTGCCTTGTTGCCGAATCGCACACCGAGCAGCGAAACTCCAGGATGCGCAACACCAGTGATTTGAACAGAATCTCGGCACATCGGGGCTAACTCTTCTTGTGGACCGAATGACGATGACAAGAAGTAACCTTTACATGGACACGACATTTGGGACATAGCGATGGAAATCGAAGTTCTGGTCGATGATGACACCTAGGAGGTGGATATGCGCTGTTCTCGGGATCTCCACTCGGCTCAGGAAAAGTGTTGGAGGGATCCAAAGTTGGCGCGAGGCATGGTAGCGCATTTCGCTTTAAGTTTAGGGCAAGTTTGTTACATTTCGTCCGGGAAAATAATGCGATCCAGATCAGTTTGTAGCATTTTACTGAACGTACAATCGCAACAAACGACCAGAAAAGTCCTTAAATACAGCCGATTCTCCTCAAAAAGTCGCCGGTCGTGGAGCGGACACACACAGATACACACACGAAAGCGTCTGCCAGCGTGTTAAGCTACAGCGCAAGAAAACGAGGTTGCGGTTCCGCAAAATAGAGAAAGCACTAAGCAAGCAATCAAATCGGCCCGCTGGCGCGCTCCTCGGGTGACCTGGTCGCCCCTTTAAAGCGGGTCGTGGTAACTACACTCGTAGCATGGAAATTGGTGCTTGGGAAATTTAACACAATATTTATTGTGACGATGACTCCTCCTGTGTGCTATTAGTACCCGACCGATTGAGTCAAGACAATCTACTAGGGTACCCCATGGACGTGCCATGCCGACGTTCACCGCGTCGATTTACGCTTAGGAATAGCCATAATTAAAGGACTATATAAAACACCGGCGAGGTTCTTGGTCATGATTGCAACTTAATGAGGTCAGACAAAGCGAAATACTTCTGTACTATTCATTGTTGGCTAACACGCCCGATATTATAGCTACTCTGACACATTATTTCCCAAGCGAGCGACACCCGCCTGAATTAACCGGCTTCGAGCAAACGGGCCCTGGTTGCTGCTTCAACTTTTCTATTCCTTGTGTTTGCATGCCACGTTCAAAACCAAACTCTCCAAGTTCATGAAATAGGTACATGCAGGTCTTGTTTAATGACTGCCGATTGGGAAGCGAAGGTTGTGCACGGCTGATTTTTAATTAAAGTGTTTCGTAGTTTTAGACCGCAGCTCTTAGGTGCCCGTTTTCGGCTTGAGCGGTGTCGCCGTCGCCGTCGGCGTAACCGCTCGTTGCATTATGGGACGTTTCCCATAATGGTAACACGTGACGTCACGTGTGACGTCACGATGGTTACAAGTTACGTCACAAAGGTCCCAAATGATGTCATGCGGCTCCTAAATTTGGCTTAAAATTTTCCGCTAAATTTAGCGGGGAAATCTGCTTGCCAATTTTAGCTTGAAATTTCGGCGGGAAACTTAGCGGACATTTTTGCTCCAAGTTTAGCGGAAATTTTTTCAGCCAAATTTAGCGCGTCAATTTCCGCGCTAAATTTGGCGGTGAACTATACCAGGAAATTGTGCAAATTTCCCGGTAAGTTGACATCTGTACCCTTCCCTCCTCGTCCTCAAAGGCTGCGGTCTAATTCAGCCTTACAAAGAAATATAAATATCGTTCAATTTTTTTTTATTGCTAGAAATATTACTTTGTAATTTAATCATCTGTTTGGTGTAATGAATGGTCAGACGTTTTTTGAAACACGCTACCGAAGACTGCGATGGCCATCCGAAAAAGCGAAAAAAAAAGGTCGGTGCTTTCGACAGAAAGTCATCTCCGGACATCGCGGGGGCTCCATGCAACTACGCTTTACCAACTGTAGTGCGACCGTGTACGTCTTCTGTCTTGCGCTCCTAATTTGTTTCGACGTGCCGAAATAACAAAGCTGCTTCAAGCTCATATCATTGTCGCGCTACGTCCCCATAGAAAATCTGTCCATGGGCGCCCATCAGGATATGTGAAATGCTTTGACGTACCAATAAAAAATGTTTGACGCATGTGACAAGTCATATTTTTTTCATTCGCCTGACTTACCCTTTAAGGATTCGTAGCAGGTGTCAAAAACCCGCCATGAGACCCTTCAAAACTTTTAAGAGGCCTGTGGCGTCTCTCCAAATCCTTTCCGTGAAACCGCGGCGCCCATCAGAATGGTTTTAACGGCTCTGGATGCTGTGTTTTTACGCGACCCTTCAATATATATTCGTCGGGAAAGCCACATTGGCATCTTTTCCGGGCGGACGCTATCAATTTTGAAAATTGAGGAAGCGTTCCACTTTCCCTTCCCGTCGAGGCCCGGGCGTGCGGCCCCGCCGAAGGGAAAACGGGCGGACATAAGAAAAGCCGTTCTGGAAAGAAGGTCGCTGTTCTCCACTTCAGCTTTCCTAGTTATCGGCCTTTCCCCATTTGCACTGTTTTCCTTCGCAAAGTCCCCGTTGACGAGAAAGAGCGGTTGTTTTGGGAAAATGGGAGGGGTAACAATGGCTGTTTGTTTGCACATAACCTGTTTTTAGTCAGTTGAAATACAGCCTTCGTCAGGAGCTGGACGCCATGTTACCCCTCTTTCAATAATCGCAAACTAAATTCATAACAACAAATGAACACTCAGTGTCCCCATCTTTTCTCTTCCGAGATACTTATCTTATAGAACAGCTGGGTGTGCGGAGCAAGAAGGTCTCTCAGTGCCCTGTTTTTGCGCCGCTTTTTTCTTCCGAACTCCTAAGCATCCACAGAACGAAAGACACGCCGGAGACGACATTGTGACTGTGGCCGTGATTTCCCAACCGCGGTGGATGTTGGTTGCGCGTTCGTGCTTTTCGCTAAACGTGCTACTGACAGTGTGCATGTGTCCGTGCGGTACACATGCTCCGTTGTATAAGTTGAACTCTCGTTAATCCCGGGAATTTCCCTAGCGTCAATGTGAGTCAATAGAAAGATCTTTTTTTTCCGACAAAGAACTTGGTTGCTTTTTCGTGCAATCGTTTTCGTCAACTACTGCTTGCCCCCGGGCTTAAAAAAGGGTTCGTTCTTGTCGTCTTTTAAGTTAAAACATTCACGTAAAACGCAAGGTACGAACTAAAGAAAAAATAACGTTTTAAACTGAATTTTAGTCTATGTTTCACACTCCTTTGGGAGTTGAAAGGATTAAAGATCTGAAGGGTCTGATGGGCAGAATGGATTGGTAGTGCGAAGGGGTTTGATGGGCTGAAGGTATGTAAGCTCTTAGAGGGTGCCATAAAAAATCAGAGCTCAAGTGTTATCTTATATATATGTAATTATTGCCAAATTTGCTTTCACGAAAATATTTTTTATTTGCCTACGTGTTCTTGGCCGCAAGTACTATAAATATCATTTTAAACTTTATGTCTTTCTAAGGTCAATAGAAGCACCATTTTACCAGATGTTTATAAATAAATGTATATATTCAAAATGGTGTGGAGTAAATTCACAATACCCTGGGGCAGAAATGAAGCAGCAATTGTTTATTGCTGAATGTTAAGACATGTAGAAATAATAAATATTTGTACGACATCATTTTAAATTAATCTGGTTTTTGATCAGTGTGCTATGCTAAACAGTGTTCCTGACACTGCCTGAATGTTAGATACCTAAAAATAAATAAATTACTTGTTTTCCTTTTGACATCAATTGACATACGGTAACCTAGGTCAGAGAGAAATTAAGTATTAATAATAATAATAATAATTAATAATAATTTGTTTATTTAATGTGCCTCAAAAACAACCACGCGGGTTGGTCCTTTCAAGATGGAAGATTGGTGAATAAAGTTTCAAACAACTGACGCGAGGTATTCGTTTTTATTTATCACAGGGATAGCTGAGTGGAGTAATCTGAAATTTCTTCACTAATGTACGAATGCTTATTGCGTCTTCAATTTTCTGGTCTATGTAATACGGGATTATCAAAGGAACCGCCTCAAGCTTACTTACCTGGCATTAACGCCAATTCTTCAATGCTCGCTGATCCAAAACAAAATGTGAAACGAGATTAGTAATAATACATATTGATAATATTAGTTCAATACGTCATTACATTAAATTCGCCACACGACAGGTCTAAATCGGGATGCTTTTAATTTTACACTCGCCTACTAATACATCTGTGTCTGGAAGGCATTCTCGTCGCGTGAATTCAGCATCCTATTCCGCTCAGCCATAAAAACTGGTTCCCCGGTGGAAACAAGTGACGTCAGAGAGCCCGCGTGTCATGCTGTCTGATGTCGTTATCCTGGCGGTCGGTTTTGAACTTGCTGACGAAAAGTAAGAACGAACGTAAGTGGCGCTGCGCTCACGGAGCTAAAACTTCTGTTTGTTGAAGCTCCTGTGGACGTTTAAGCGGAAAGCAATCTTCTGAAACACTGGCGTCTTCCACATTCACTACCTCCGCTTTACCACTTCCAGGATTGCGACCCGTGAAAACATAACGCTTTTATGGTGTCATTTAGCGAAGATTGGGGGACTAGATTTAAGGAGACGGCAACTACGCAAGTCGGAGACGCGCTTTAGGCATAATACTAGTATGAAACAAATGTACTCGCAACCCTCGGCACTGGCACAAAAGCTTTTTCTCGACGTAAAATAGTTAAAGCGGAACATTTATTTTATTCCCTTGTCTGCAAAACTCGTTGCTGTAGTCGTTGGTTGCATAGTGTCGAACCGGAACCGAACCCAACCAAAAACCGGAACCGAACCATTATTTTTAGCCTAACCGGAACTGAACCTATCCTAGCCTAACCAGAACGAACCTATTTAACATGAAAAAAATGCGACGGCAACCATCTCAAAAAGGTTCACGTCAATTTATTTTTAATGGGAAATAAGTTTTTGAACAATATAAATTAGCAGCTGTATTCTTATGTAGTCATCAAATAGTGAAATACCGAAATGAAAAGTGTGACAAAATGTAGGTTTTCGTGACGCTTTTGTATTGGCACTATGATTATTCGTCTTTTATGAGGTCACGTGATTTCGTGGTGTCAAGACATGCTGTCAAGCAATGCCACGTCACGTGGCCCCGTGCTATTGTCGCGTGACTGACTGCATACGGTCAACTAAATTAAAAATGTCACAAGATTTATTAGCGTCGTTGGCACCAAGACGTCACAAGGCATCAGGACTTCTCACCAACATTACTAGATTACCTCACTTATGGAACTCTCGCGGAGGGGGTACCCCCCTTCACTCACTTCAATCCGCCTGGAGTCATTCAAAGCGCCATCTACATTTTCATTTCATAACTGTGCGTTCCAAAGAGCACAGCTGAAGCGCCAATAGCCAAATGAATATCACAACGCCGCCATATCTCTCGCAGCGGTCACTCGAAGAACTGCACGTGACATCCATTTTGGCTTCAATCGGCCATTTTGGAGCCGAAACAGATACGGTGGAAGAGGTTACAGGAGTGCCACCCCCGAATCCCCAGCGGACACGCCACGAGATACCACCGAAGTTAAGATGCGCCTAGGTCGGGACGCGCTACCTGAAATCACCGCTGAGGCATGGTTGTATAAAAACAACGCAGTGTCTAGGCTTACGTCCGACGGAACCCGAAATAAAAATTAAAAGTTACGTCCAACGGAACTTTACGTAAGGAATCGAGTAACTTCCGACGTAACCCAATATGTAAATTAAAGTTACGTCCGTCCGACGGAACTCCAAATAAAAATTAGAGTTACGTCCGACGTAACTTACCCCAAGGTTTCGAGTAACCTCTGATGGAACCCAATATGAAAATTAAAGTTACGTCCAACGGAAGTCGAAATAAAAAATAAAGTAACCCCCACCCGCTGCCGATTTCGACCTCGGATGAGTTTCGTACCGGCGTAGGTCGTGGTACCGGCACGCGTTCGTGTAATTACTACTGCGTGGTGCAGGTTAAAGACCCCACTAGTTAGCGGTTGTACTGCACTGGCTAACTTTTTCATCTACAGCTAACAGATAAGTCACCCGCAGCAGTCTCAGGCTCGCAGAACGCGCGCTGTGGTTTCCATTTTGTTCATGTTTTTTTTTTCTTGTCGTGTCGCGTCCAGGAAGAAGTGATTTCATACCTAAAAACAAATCAGAAAAAGAATCCTGTTAAAGGAGAAAAAAAAATTGCAGAAAGAAAACGAGAAAAAAAAAACGTAGGTAACGGGTTCGATATTTGCATACCAAACCCGCCTGGCCTACGCAGCCTCCACATATGAGGAAGACACTCCAACCCCTTCGAAAAACCTGGAAATACGAATAAAGCCGGGATTTTGTCTAATTTATCAACGCTGCATCGGACGTAATGCAGAAGTAATTGCATATATTTTATATATTTTTATCTTTACGTCGTGTTTCGGCCATAAAGCGTAACATTCAATAATGTTCCGTAGGTTACACAGGCCGTAACTTATTTCCGTTTGACGTAACGCGAAACCTTAGGGTAAAGTTACGTCGGACGTAACTTTAATTTTTATTTCGAGTTCCGTCGGACGTAACTTTAATCTTCATATTTGGTTACATCGGACGTAACTCAAAACCTTGACGTAAAGTTACGTCGGACGTAACTTTAATTTTTATTTCGGGTTCCGTCGGACGTAACGCTAGGCACTGCGTAAAAACAATATTACTTGTGCTGAAAACCTTGCAAACTAAACATTTTAGAAAACATCAGGCGCCCTCCCCCTCCCCTCCCCCATTTTGTACTAAACTCCAATAAACGTTACTACAAAAAGAGTTTTTCCGTTGGTTTTTACGCGTCTAGTAACCTTGAAACAAGCGTATCCCAATTTAGTTATCAAAGCACCCGTCTGTCGGCGCGTCGAGCGACTCCGGGCCAGAGCCGTTTATTGAGAGAGTTTGGCCATACATTGGTTTGAATAGGCGAGCAACTCGGGGCTAACCACAGGCCGCAGAAACAGCCCCTATCGGTGGTGGTGTGCTCTAAATTTGTGACACGACTATACTTCGTTTCACCTTATGCGCGAGCGAAGGTTAAACTGGAAGCGCGAGCACGGAAGCTCCGTGCATTCAGGCTTTGCTCGAGCGCGCGAGCTGGGGAGAAATGCAAAAAGCGCTGGTCTCGCGCTTCTATCTTTGGCTTCGCTCGCAGATAAAGTGAAACGAAGTATAATTTGAGCCGTGCCGAGCGGGACTCCGCGTCTCAAGACGCTCGCGCACCCCACCCTTTGCACTGCTTTCTTTCAGCCAGTCTCAGGACGCTGTTCTAGCAGTGCAGACAAAGTGCGTGGGCACGAGCGCGTGGCTTTGGAAAGTGCCTTCTATGCACGAGGTCTCGTACAAACAAAAGCGTTTCGCTGAGCTAGGCTCACGCGCCTGTGCCTTTGTCTTCACTGCAGACATTTGTGAGATGGATAGAGGTCTCCCGATTGGTCGACGCTGTGTCACAAATTTAGTTTACGCTTTAAGCGTGGGGGGAATATTCGGCGCTGGCGGCGGCCTTTGCTCCGCCTATTGTCCAAACTCTCCTAATATACGGCTCTGCTCCGGGCGAGTCGCGGTGAGTGAGGGGAGTTCTCTTCGTGCATGCAGCGTCTATGAGCAGTTCCGTGACTGAGCTAATCTCATAACGTTGCTTCTCATTGCAAGTCACGTGACACCATGGCGTACTTTATTGTCATGAGCCCGAGACCAGTGCTCGTGTTTATGAAAATCAGCATCTCCAAATATTCGGGTAATGGCTCGCGCTCCATGAAAAATAAGAATAGCCGAACTCTAACAATGTCTAAAGCTCAACCCATGCTTTAATCCCTGCCAACTCCAGCACATGACTATATTGAACAAGGACAGCATATAACTAGCGTCAGATCACGTGGCAGCTTGTTCCAATTGAGGGTAGAAGACATGAACGCTCTTTCTTTAGCGAAGACGAAAACTAATAGGTGCTTTTTTGTAAATTATCAACGTCCGGAATTAGCTCTTCGCGGTATTTACTGAAATTGCAAAAATTGTTGCACCCACTCATTTTATCTCTGCACATATGTGAGGCACGCAAACATGTTTTTGTTGTTGCTGAACTGTCTTAGAAAGCTGTCCCTGATAATGAAATCATTGAAAGGAATAAATATAACTTATTCTTCCGACGATAAAGAAAACTACAAGCTGGCACGTGAGGGATACGTGGAAAGAAAGATACTAGAGGCATCAGAGAAACTGGCGAGCGTTGGCAGCCGTTCTATGTCAGACAGAAATGTCGTTCCAGTTTTCCCCAAGTTTCGAACACCTCCGTATTTTGTTTAAACATCAAAGTTTTTGGCTGCAAAATATAAGAAATAGAAGTTAACTGTTAACGAATGACACAAATAAAATGTCAAAGTGTCACCCCCAAATGAAGGTGGGAGTTGCTCACGAATAAAGAGTATTCTCTCGAGGAGCATCGAAAAAAAAGGGGAAGTGGTAATTTAAATATACTTTGTTGTAAAGTTTCCTCTGCTACATATTCGGAACAAAACCAGAAAGCGTGCTAAAGAAAAATACTTTGTTTGCCAGAAAAAAAAAACATTTTCGTTGTGCCAGACGCTTTGCGCCGCTTCTCAACGCTGCACCAAGCAAAAATAATTGGTGTTTCCCGAATACATGACTTGCAATGTGCGCGAAGCTTCTGCAGAGTGCATTTTTACCACGGGATTGGATTTTTACAAAGCAAGAACAAATCGCAGTGAACACCACCACATAATTGGATGATTTCACGAGCAAACTATGTTAAACATATCCATTTCCTTGTGGAATGCGATGTAGTCAACTCTTGCGAAAGTGAATGTCCAAATAATAAAGTAGTGCGATATCTATATCAATCTCCTATTGATATGTGACAGCCTCATGACATGTTAGATAACGCATGGCTAGTGAACCAAACAGTTGTAAAGTGACGCCTCAAAGCAAGTTTATGTAATAAATATTATTAAATGATCCTCCCGAGTGGATGTTTTGCGAAGTTTGGAGATTGTGCAAGCACATGACTAAATGTGATTTATATTAGGAATCTATTGTCTGTCCGCGCTATTTATGTGTAATTGTTGATATCACTGCAAGCATCTCCATGCATTTGCTTTTGCAGCAACGATTTGTGTATGGGAATATATAGAATATTACCATTTGTTATGTCTCTTTCAGCATATTTCGTGTATTTGCCTTTAGATCTAATATGTGAGAACACAGTTCTTTTTTTACATTCTGCGCGACCCGGTGTTTCACGAAGCAAACCAGCAACCAAAAAGCACGTCTCCGCAGACTCAGCAGCGTGCGTACTTTCGGATACCGCCCCCCCCCCCTTGTGTGTCTCAAGCAGTCATGCCAAATATATAGTCAGGCGTATTGCTTATAATGAATATATATATATATATATTTAGTGCCCGAAGATTTGACGACGTAAATAAAGGGACGATAGTTCAAAATATTTATATTATAAGTAAATGCATCACCGTAATATTTGAAATATGCTTTTCAATTTCTTCGAGATTTTTTTTATCCTCAATAAAAATGACGGAAAGTGGAAAGTGAAAGGCGTTTTTATAAATGATTTCGGAGAGCCTTAAAAAAGTTTTTTCACATTGAAGCTGATTTAGGTACCTATAGATTGCTGACAAACATTAAACCAGGGTGCCGAACCGGTCATTATTTCGGTTCGGTTCGGGTTCGGGTTCAGTAGCATTGTATTTTGTTCCGGTTCGGTTCCGGTTTAGGGTAGTGCACATAATATCACTCCGGTAACCGGTTTTCGTAAGCGTGAACCGGTTCGAACCGGTTCCTAACTCGACCTTTGAATATTGACCAAGCACTTCCTGCAGCCTTTTCTGAGCCCGAGATACTTGCAATAGACCCATCCCAATACTACTTCCTCTTCCGGCAGATATGAAAACTCCGCACAGTGACGTGCCCAAAAGACACCACTAATGTGGCAAGGCTATTCCTTGTATATTGCTGTTCTTCAGTGAACTATATACAAGCGATCGGCGTTCCATTTTAATGGTGTTTTTTGCACACGCAGCTATTTCAAACTCTGCCACAAGATGGCTATTTACAGGATGGGTCTATTAGCGGCGATATGTTTTTGTGGCGCCCTCCTGTGGTTACCTTTCGTGACGTCATTGCTTTGCGAACAACAAGTTCGATGGTGTTTGTAATTAACATGGCGGAAGCTTGAAATCAAAGCGCTCTTGTACCAACACTTTCACCACCGTCGAAAATGAAGTTCTCACGTTCCTCTTATTTCCGTCCATGAGAACTCCTTTGCTGACGTCATAGGCAGCATTCGGCCAATCGTGGAAGGCCGACCACCGCGACGCTTTCGACCGCGCACGTCGCCAATAGACCTTTCCAAAAAAGAACTTGTGCCCGGTGCCATCTTTAGTGTTCAGGCGTATAGCGCGTGCTTTGCTCGCTTTCCGAAGCGACAAACACGCACGTGCTGGGCTGTGAAGATCACACGCTGGGCTGTGATTTTGTAAGCAGTAAAAAGGCCTCTAGCTAGATTGCTTGCCTTCATATGTTTTGGTTTGTTTTGCTCTGCACACACGTGTCTTTTTTTTTATTCATGTTACCTGTTTTCGGGACCCAGTAAGATGTCACAGCTATGCCCCAGAGTGGCTGACAGGGGAACGAGAGGAAACAAATGTGCCGTAAAACACAGAAACAGGGACGTCGAGTGCTCAGTTGGGATAGTTTGTCGGATCCCGTTAA
>JAZHYW010003655.1:0-80600 GCA_037355805.1 Ixodes ricinus | reverse complement strand
ATATATATATATATATATATATATATATATATATATATATATATATATAAATGTATATAACAAAACGTGAAAGCAAATTTTTATATATGCAATATTTTGTATGACGCAAACAAAGTATACAGATAAAAAACACAATATAAGTAAAGCATAGAACTATGAGATCAAATAACACAATATGTTGCACAGCATAAACATCAACGCTATAAAGAACCAGACTGTGTTGCATAGCAAAACAATCTATATAAGCGTCACATTAAAAATATAAAATTCAATAAACGTTCATGTGATGGGGTCTTTATGTTGATCCCATTTAGAACGCAGCTCTTAGGCGTCCGTTTCCGCGTATAGGGGTATCGCCGTCGCTGTCGCCGTCGGCGTCACGGTCGGCGCATCCGCCCGCTAAATTCAGCGGGAAATTGAATTGGTGTGGAGGTCACGTGACGTCAATTTTCCCGCAAAATATAGCGGAGAAACTGAATGTGTACAAGGGTGACGTGACATGAAGTCATGTGATGTCATTTTCCCTGCTAAATTTTGCGGGAAACTGAATTGCTGTTGAGGTCACGTGACGTCAATTTTACCGCTAACTCTAGTGAAGAAACTGATTTTGCTCATGGGTAACGTGACACGCAGTCATGTGACGTCATTTTCCCCGCTAAATTCAGAGGGAAACTGATTGGTGTTGAGGTCAGGGAGAGGGGAGAAGGAGGAGGAAAGGAGGAGGAGGAAGGGAGAGAAGGAAAAGGAGGAAGAGGAAAGGAGGAGGTGAGGAGAAGGAGGGGAAGGGTGGAGGAGATGAGGAGGGTAGGGTTCGGAGGAAGAGGAAGGGCATACGCTCCCATCCGTACCTTCCCTTAATCCTCCTCAAGAGTTGCGCTCTAATTTCGCATTACAAAGATCTGTAAACGTCTTTCCTTTTTTACCGCAACTATTCAGCATGGTGGACAGATTGAAATGAAGCGTTTAATCAGGGTAGCTAGTACGCGAGGGTCACTGTCATTTCGGCCGATAGTCGCATTACGGCCGAGCGTGCATTACGGCCGAGAAAGGCGGAAGGGCCGGGAGTGGCTTTGAGGCCGCATAGGGCATAACTGCTGAGAACTGCATTAAGGCCGATAGTCTGAATGGATTGGTGTGGCCGCCTCCTTGGGGGTTGCGTTGTGGTTGAAGACCGTAGTCGTTACCATATTAAATAGGTGGCGCCTCATATTTTTTTTATTTGTAAGTGCACATTGTATCTCTCGGTGACGGCAAATACTGCGTTTCGGTTTTTATTGCTTCATGTTTTACAGTTAATTAAACATTAAGTACTTTGACGATTTCGACTAGCTTTTCTTTCTTGCTACACTCTGTGTCAACATTATTTGACAAAGGGCGAAGGCTATGCCCTCTTGAGCCCGTTAGAAAGACGGAACGAAGCACGTGACACTTATCCAATGCAAGAATGCACTCCGACGGTGAGTTGTCATGTTCTGACATTCTGATTGACTGGCACTGCACTAAGTTTTGCTGTTTGCCAAGGTATGCTGTCTTTGCTCTAACGGCGGCCACCTTGCGTGGCATTTTTGTATATTTTATTTTTAGTAACTCATAACTAAGTACACAACAGTTATTTTGCAAGTTCTTTCGTAGCACCGATGGGTAAATTATATGACAAACCCAGTAGTCACAGCACCGCTCCCTGAGCGCGAGGTTCAATGCCAGCCCAGAATACCCCTTGGCAAATTCATGGTTGACTTCGAGAGGAACATCTACCATATGACACAGGTAAAAAAGTTATTTATCACCGTCAACATAGAAGCGACTGTATAACGTACAATGGCGTAGCAGAATTATTTAATTTCAGACCAGTGCTATCTAGCGTGTAAGCCATCCCGAGCAAGGCGCTTCGTGAGTTCAGACCCAACGCCAGGGTGTTGCACATGCTTTTATTTTGACGAGCTGTATACGCATTTGCCAACAACGAGGTTCGTAGTTCCCCACCCCTGCCCGTTTTCATATGGATGAGCATCGTACCGACGTGCGTTCGTGTAATCATTACGGCGTGGTGCACATCAAAGATCCAGGTTAGCAGTCGTACTGCGCTGGCTAAATCTATCATCTGAAGCGTCAAATTGTGTTGTGCTAAAATTTCTTACCTCAAAAGGAGACCGGCCTCATCTTGTATAAAAGCTAACGTGAAATATGCTTTACTCGTTTCTGAACTTTGAGACGTCCAACACAATATTGTCGGAATGCGCTCAAGAGGTCATTAGCTGGAGTAGTGTGTATCATCAGAGTTTTTTTTTTTTTGGGGGGGGGGGGGGTGTGCACGTTCAGGTGTGGGTAATTTATTATTGTTATAATGTTATATTCCTTCGACACATTTACTTCTAGGTCAGAAGACGACAGCTCCGCAACGGAGAAGTGCCAAACACGAGCAGGCCAAAATACGCGGCAAACAACGACGCCGTCAGCGCCCACAAGGCGAACCTGGAGCGACAGTGAAGCTACATGAGCGCCGCAGCAGGAATGGGAGCGGCAGCCATGTCGAATCCACACCACCAGTTCGCAGTCAACAGCTAGGCGAAAAAGGGCTTGGCGACCAGGTGTTTTTTTAGCATGGTTAATGTGTTTTTAATATTTCCTAGCCTGCATGCATGTGCTTTCTTCAGCGTTTCGCTGTAAAATGATTGAAAATAAAATGCATAAAATCAACCTCCTCATAGTTTTTGTAGCCACCCAATCAGAGACATAATAAATAATTTAGTTGAAGTGCTGATAATTGAAAAAGGCGCAACATATTTTCCACTGAGCTCTTTAAAAGCGGATTATTAGAATATAGAAATGTTATACCAAAAACGAGCCCTGAATTCATAGCATTTATTTGATAATACATGTGCGCGTGCGTGCTTGTATGTGTATCTGTGTGTGTGTGTGCATAATTCATATATGCAGATGAAGGAACTACTGATCCAACAAATAAGAAATGATAAAGCGCAGAAAAACAAATAAATAAATTAAACATTCGGCTAGGCAATGCCGGCGTACCGACTGGTGCCGGCCGTGAAGGGTAAAACAAACCCAAAACCGCAGTATTTGCAGCCGGCGACAGATGCACCCTTAAAAATGCCTACACGTCTACTTTCTCGCAGAATACTCAGAACTCCAATCATTGCGATCTGCGAAGAGACCTCGGCGAATGACAAGACTGAAAATATGTTACGCTTAAAAATGAAGTCTGAGTTGTGACGTTGAGAATGACGTTTCATCCGATTATGATGATGATGCTTGTGGCTATCCCCTTTGAAACGGGTGGTCACGTATGTCGTGTCCAAGCCATATGTGGCTTTCACTTTCCAGGCTTTTCTCTACTTTTCCATCAATTTTCTAGTCGCCACTTGGTGACGTCGACAGTCCATCTATCTGTCCATGGATGGAACCCCAGTGCCTGTGGTAGCAAGGGTAGCAATGGGGCTGCTGCCGCTGGTGGACCGATTGCCGCCTGTGCGACTGCCGCAGTCTGTCTGGCCCGGCTTGTGTTGTTTTGGCTAGGCCCCTGGTTGTGCACGCGCCGCGCTTGATCCCATTCTGGTGTCAGGCCGGTGCAGTGCAGAACTAAGTGCGTGATGGTTTCGTCTTCCAGACCGCAGGCCCCGCACTGCACTGATTCTATTGCCGGATCGAACCGCTGCCGAGATAGTCTCGTGCGCAGCGCTCCTGCTCGGCCTTCAAACAGGAGATGGCTGCCTAGAGTGTTATCATAGTAGGCTTTCGGTCCAATTGTGTCCTTGTGAGCGCTATAGATTTGGAGTGAGGATATCTTGTTTGCCTCCTTAACCCAATGGGTCATCTCTGCCTCTTTGACCCGTCGCCTCACCTCACTTGCCCACTTACTCGCAGTCGCCTCCATGACTGGCTGTATGAAGAATCCACACTTCTTGCGGAGCTGGTTGACCCGCTTCGTCCACTGCGTTTGCACACAGTTGACACTAATGTAGTCGAACACTTGCCTTGCCCACCGATGCCTGTCCATATGTAGGAGTCGTCCCTGGTAGGTTAGCTTGCTCGATGCCTCGCGTGCCTCAATCGTCGACCACCCGATGTCTCCTTGCATGGCCTCAATAGCCACGTTGCCGTGGCAGTTGAGTGCTTGGCGACCAACATCCCTCTGCCTGCGTTCTATCCATGGGCACGTGTGTCACCGGATGCACAGATGATCTCATTGGCAAACGTGAGCCAAGGCACATAAACAGCTTTCCACAATTCCATGATCATCAAATATCTCTTACAGCTCCATATAATGTGCCGGCGTAAGATATTTTGCCCTCTCTGGGCTGCCTGTCTAAAGTGTATTTGGTATTCGTCACAGTAGTCGGGCCCATTCGTTAGTGTGACTCCAAGGTACCTATACTTCCCAGTCATCGTAACGTCTTCCTGCTGCAGCTGTAACCTATTATTTACAATGCCGTTCCCAGAGAACTGCACCACTGCCGATTTCTGAACATTAAACTTCAGACCCAACACGGACGATGCTTCCACGCAAATATCTGCTAGCCTCTGCAACGTGTTCATGTCTTCAGTCATGAGAACGAGATCATCCGCGTATGCAAGCCCCGGTAATGTCCAGTGTGTCACGCATCCATCTTCTATGCGGCGGAGTTAAAACCCTAAACCGGATGTTACCAACTTGCGCTCCATCTTTGCCGTGTACAACATGTAGAGTAGAGGTGAGAGAGGGCATCCCTGCTTCAGACCTCTCTTTACATTGACACGCGTTGAATGAACACCTCCAAACGCGGCTGTAACAGTACCTCCGTCGTATAGTCGCTCTATCAATTCCGTCCACTGGTCAGGCATGTATAGTCTTTTGAGGCAGTGGAACAGGGACCCATGTGGCACGCTGTCATATGCCTTAGCGACATCCAGGAAGCAGCATATGAAGTCCCTGCCTTCTTTTCTGGCTATCTGTATGATCTGTGTTAGAACAAAGATGTTGTCCTCCAGTCGGCGGTCTTTTCGGAAGCCGTTCTGAAGTTCAGTCAGCTTTCCATTCCCCTCTGCCCAGGCACACATCCACCATGCTCAGTGTGGCGCCATCTATCTTATTTGGTAGCAACTAAAGTCGTCAACCACAACGCGACCCCAAGAAGTCGGCCGCACCAGTCCATTCCAAGTCTCTCGGCCTTAAATGCAGTTCTCGGCCGTTACACCCTACTCGGCCTCAAAGCCACTCCCGGCCCTAATGCACTCTCGGCCGGAATGCGATATCGGCCTTAGCGGAATGCTCCCAGTACGCGATGGGTGTATCATCCATGGCTGTTGATGTCTTTTAAGGCATTTTGAGGGGTCCGGGAAGCCCTGCCCCATCAGTCAAGCACGGCAATAAAAGTTGCCTTTTTTTCGATTGAAAAAAAAAACGTTGCATTTTTCTGGCGAGTTTTCTCGTGTATATGTCAATGAGAGAAGTCTACTTCACACTAGCCCTTAGTTATTTCCAAATATTAAATCATTATCATAATTACTCAATACCTCTCCCTTCCTTTCGCCACGAACGGGGTCCTCCATCATCTGCGCCGACCGACAAGGGGTCCGCGAAACATCAATGGTTGAGAACCATTGTCTTAGGGTATGCAGAATGGTGTGACGTTTTAGGTTAGCTACCTGAATGAAACGATCAATGCGGTGCAGGAGAGCTCGTTGGTACGTGGACAAAAGTTTGAATATTGCCGCCCGCAGAGCCGAGAAAGTTACGCTCGGTCACGGTCTTCTAGAAGATTCCCATTCATTCTCGCACTAATTGTAACTTTCCTTTTGCTATGTTGTTCTCGAAAGTGCCAGTTATCCTCGCCCCGAGCGCGCGACGCTCGAATTTTTTTGCCGAACTTTCGAGATAACGACGCACTCTAGACAGCTGCCCGCGACCTTGTCGAGTCAGTCTCGCTCGCGCTCTCTGTTGTCGCCGCCGAATCGCCGCCTGCATTTCTGCTGCATCGAGGCTCTTTCGTTCTTTACTTATTTTTGGTTGGCACAAGTTCGCCCATTAAATCTTTATCTTCAGTTCACTCTTCGCCTTCTCGTCGCCTTAATTCGTGACAATATATACATTTGCTGGACGGTTTTTATGTTAAAAGGTCCATGAAAAGACTTTAAAAAAACGGTCTGGTTGGGGCAAGCATCTCAAAAAACCAATTTTACGGAAAAAAAATTAGAGGAATACTGACGGCGCGAGATTTGTTTTAAAATGTGCGCGCAAAGTCATGGCGTCACGGAATGGTACACTTTTGATCTCAACAAGATGGTAATTCACTCTCTCCACCTCAACGTGATGGCCAAGCCGACCCACCTCTCCTCTACGCGCCCGAAATGCCAAGAGAGAAAACAAGTGGAAAGGAGGTGACTACCGACTAAATCGCGTCTGGTGCCATCAATAATGCGCTAAAATAATTTTTTTAAGTAAAATTCATTTTTTTACACACGTGTCCCACGCAGACTGTTCAAAAAGAAACATTTTCCTTTTTTTGAGGCGGGGGGGGGGCCTTTTAAAGGATCTAAATATGAAATTTGTGGGGTGAGGAAATTAAACAAGCTGAATGGCACGAACTGCCCTTTTTTGTAAAATATATAATTTAGTAACATTTGTTTTTGTTGAGGTGCCCCATACAAGGTTACAGTAATTAAGATGGAAACAATTAAACGAATTAAAAATTGTCAATTTGATTTTAATAGGAAATGTAGCTTTAAGTTGTGTTAATAGGCCAACGTTCTTTGCTAGCTTTGTTATTAAAATGTCGATATGAGCATTTCAGCTCATATCACGTAAAACAAAAAGAATCTTTAATCTTATTTACAAACTCCATTTGCTCGTTGTTTATAAAACAACAAGGAAGGACATCTACCATTTTATTACGAAATCTAAACAACATAACTTTGGTTTTATTACTGTTTAATTTAAATTTATTTTTAGTTTTCTACACCATAAATTGGTTGACCAATTCCAGTGTTGTAAAAAATGTTGTAAGAACAAGGGTATGCGTAAAAAAATACTTGGAGCATCCGCATAGATATTTACCTCTATATCAATATTTCAAGCCACGGTAACATTATAATTAATATACAAAATGCACAACAATGGGCCCAATATACTGACCTGGAAAATTCCCGATTTTATGGCAAGCCTACCGGAATTATACTTAGAAAAGATAAGTTTTGATTTATATTTTGTAGCTATGATTTCAAAATGTCTAGCGCATTCCTCTATTCGAGAAAGGCAGTTTAGCTAGCAAAATATCGTGATTTAAGGAATCAAAAGCCTTTGAATAATCTAAAAATACGCCTAGTGTTAGTTTTTGCTCGTTAAATGGCTTTAAGATAAATTATTTTTGATTCAACAATGCTATCTGAGTAGAGCAGTGCCTACAAGAGACAAGTTGTGAGTTTGATATTAAAAAAAATTATTTTTCAAGATGCGCGAGGAATCTTCAGTGTTACAGTTTTTCGAGTGGTTTAGAAAAAAACGGGAAGAATAAAAATCGGTCTCGTCTTAATTTGTTTATATCATATCACCGGCCTTAGGAAGTACAGCTAACTTTTGATAGTTGCATCTGAAGTGGAAAACAGCCAGTTCCAAATGCGAGGTTATACATATGTGCAAATCTTGTGCAAGAACAACGACGTATTTGGTTGGCGCTATTTGCAGGTTATTGACTACAATGCTTTTGGTATTCCTAAGACTCACGCCGATTGTGTATACTTCTACATCGTCAGTCGAAAGTAAAAAAGAACTGCATTTATTTGTGATAGTGGCATGAACTCTAGCCCTTTACTTATGCAGGACGATGATACTCAGGACGATGCGCCAACATTTACGAATAAATTATTAAACGCATTGGCCATGTTCACTTCGCTTAACATAACATTCTCTAGAGTAATTTCTTGAGGTACATTTTGAGGAGGGTTATAATTCAGTACTGAACGTATTATACACCGTTAAAGTCAGCGAGCAACGTGAGAAGACTGTAGAAGGATACAGGAGACAGGATAGACGCTGAACTCACAACTCATTATTTTATCCAGAAGAGAAGAAGAAAGAAGATGACATATAACCAATAGTCACGTGCTCATGGCATGAGAACTCTAGGGCGCGGGGCATTGACTTTTGCGCATCGAAGCGTTAGAAAACAAAGTAACAGAAGGATGGCTCACGCAGTGCTCCCCCAAACCTTGTATGATATACGGCTCGTAAATTTCTCTGGAGAGTTTTTCCTTGCATCGACCTATGATAGCGGTGCTGGCCAGATTAGGAGTACATGGGCAGGCCTGACAGCGCAAAGGCAAGCGACCCCTCACCGTCGACCTCAAAGATAGGTTATGTTCACGTAGCCTATAATTAATACATCTTCATGTCTGTCCCGCGTACGTTCTTCAGCATGTTAATGTAATGCTGTATACCACGCGCGAGGTACAGGGCACAAACTGTGTCGCATGTTTCTTTTTACATTTCCTTCCAGATACTCTTTTCTAAATTTAAGTGACCTTGGAACAAATCTGGGCCATTTTTGAGGTGCTGAAAAAACAACTTGAACTTGATATCGTTGGGCGACTTGTTTTTAGTTGTGCAAAAACGTGTGCAAGTATGACACTACTAATACCAATTTTTTCTGAACATTGTGCCGAATACTTTCTTCTCCCTTTAAGCTTTTAACCAAGGATCGCACAATCTCATTTAACACCTGTCATGGGAACCCGTAGGAACAGAGTATCTCGATCTGAGCCTTGAAGCTGACATGAATGTTATGTAAACGTGACTTTTTTAAGGCGGCTCCTAGACATGAAAGAGCTATACCCCTTTAACAATAATTGAGTGCGCTGACGAATAATGTAATATACCCTTTTTTAAACGTGGTGAGAAGCTCGAAGATAGAAAATAACTCATCTACTTCGTGCCCCTGTTTTGCGTTTCCACGCTTGCTTCCCGTCGCTGGCTCCACCACCCGTTTTTCGAAGGGCATGCTGCCGCGATGTGCCCTAGCTTCTGACACTTATAACACGGCGAAGTATTTAACATGAATTAAGTTCGAAGATGTTTACCATCACAACGGTAGCAACGCTCATTCTTTTCGTGAGAAGAGCTCTTCTCTGCGGTTGCGTGCACGCTGACGTCGCAGTCCACGATTGTCTTTCGATCCTCGATGATGTCCTTCAGCTGCCTGACTGCGGCTTCCACAGTAAGCGCCAAGTAATACGCGGCGTCGGGGGATCGGTGGCCGAGTGGGCTAGCGCACACCAGCGCGGAGCACATGGAGCAAAAGCTCGAGCTGCCGAACCCAGGATCCTTGGCTCAATCCCCACCCCTGCCCGTTTCGATCTGGATGAACATCGTACCGGCGTGCGGTCGTGTATCACAACTGCGCGGTGAACGTTAAAGGCCCCAGACTAGCGGTTGTACTGCACTGGCTGAATTGATCATCTACAGCGAATGACTCCTAGCAAATTTGAAATGGCGGACCAACTACACGCTGTACAAATTTCCACACAACCCCAATTATTTGAATACGCCGCTTCAAACGTCAGCTTGTGTTCAGTGAGCAGCCTCTATTGTGATGCCTCCCTGCGAATTCCACACACAAAACGGTCCCAGAGCATGACAACGAGCGACAGCTGTTTGTCCCTAATCTCACAGTCGCTCGCTAGCTTTCGGAGAGCTGTCACGTAGTCGGCGATGCTTTCCCCCGCGGCTCGATTTTGTTTGTAAAACTTGAATCTTGCTAAGAGCTCGGAAGGCCGCCAGTGCATGTGTCAATTCACTGCTGCTACAATGTCTGCATATTTCGCTGTCGTTGGACGACTAGATTTTACCAGAGTAACTATGAGCGACTACGTTTCGGCGCCGCAGAAACTGAGTAAAGCCGTGCGCTTTTGTTCTTCGCTGGCCAGCTTGTGACACACGCAGTACATCTCCAACCTCTCGACATACTCTTCCTATGCACTTCCTGTTCCGAGCTGGTATTCTCCGATGCACATGGTTGTCATGCTGTCACTGTGCCGCTGTGGCAGCTTCTGTCACCGTGGGTCTTTGTCTTCTAACTGACGTCGCAGTTGATTTGGTTGAGTTTATTGTCGCCAATTGCAATGGCATGAGCCGGACCCATTCCTGTCTTGGTCACGACTGGTAGGTCTTACTTTGCTTTTTCGAATGAATGGATGGATGGATGTGAAAGGGTAACTGCAAAGAAAAAAAGTATATTTTTAAACAGCCTAATTGGGACAAGCATGTCACAAAACAGTTTTTCCGCCAAAAACAAAATTGTTTACAGCAATATTTATTGCGCGAGACTGATTTTAGTTTGTGGCTATTTCGTCCGTTTTAAATCGCGCGCCACAAAGTTGGTATTACACGTCACGTAGTGGCTGCTATACATCACGAAGTGACGTATAACAGCCACTCCGCGCGCGTCGAAAGAGTGGGAGTTTCAAATGTGGAGAAGTTGTGACTCCGACTAAATTGCGTCCCGTGGCGTAAATATTGCTAGAAAATATTGTTTTTTTCGCGGAAGATTTGTTTTGTGACATGCTTGTCCCAAATAGGCTGTTTAAAAAAACACTTTTTTTTTTGCAGTTACCCTTTAATGGTTATACCCTTTGTAATGGGCGGTAGCTTGCCCCGCCTAGCTTAAGTCTAAAAAGACAAACATAAGACTCCTACCGCTCTTTTAAGCCAATTTTGTCCCCCTGACTATTACCAGAGTGTGTGCAATATAAGCAGAATGACCTTTGGGCATGGGGCAAAAAAACTTAAAAACATTACCATTGCCCCTTTCCCCACGGCGAGGGAGTTAATTTTCCTCTGGCTAAACCTCGCCGGACCCACTGGAAAACAGGTTTGAGACTTTGGGCCGGAGACACGCGGGAGGGAGTCCCAATTTTCCCCTGTCTCGCCTCTCCACAGCTGTCCTTGTTAGTTGTGTATCACTCAATTTTTTCTAAATAACTTCCACCAATCTTCTAACCGCCTCTTTGTGACTGTAATCCTTTTCCTTTTCGTCCCTCTATCGTCGCCAATGAAACTCAGGTCCCTAGTCAAACCTGTTTTCCCCTCAGGGAGGGAAGGGCGAAGCCCCGTGCACTTCAAAACGAAGTGCTCTAGTGTCTCGCTCCCATTATGTCAGGCAGCACATGATGTGTCTTTCTCCTGAAATTTGGCCCCATAGGTCCGCGTCCTCAAGACTCCCGTTCTCGCCACAAAGAGTAAAGAACTTCCCAGTGAATTTTCAAACACATTTTTCTTTCTTATGTCCTGCTTTTTTGTACTGTAAATTGTTAAAGCCGAGTTTCCTGCATTCTTACCTGCCAAATTTTTATTTATGCATCTTTCACCCCCTTTTCCACCGAAGTACCCTGGCTCATCCCCATTACATATGTATGTTATGGGGCTGAACATTTCCTCTGAAATAGCCTGCTCAGCTCCGATAACATATGTATAACAAGGTTGACAACCGAAAATATAAAGTCCACTAAAGGTAGCGAAAGTAGTGAAACTTGTCACTACATTACACAGTTCTTCGTGCTCTTGCCGGATATCTCGCTTTATAACCTCATACAGGCTCGCCATTTCCTTGGCCATTCTTCTCGCAAGTGGCTATACGCATACGAGGATACACGATACTTCTAATAAGCTGCAGAAACCAAAAAACAGCGAAGCACACAACTCAGTATAAACAAATACTTTTAGCTTTCTTCGGCAGCAGAAAAAAAAAGAAAAAAGACAGTACATGGTTTTGTGTTCTCTCACCTCTAAATAAGATGACGCCAATGTTTAGACTCCTGTATGCTTGAAGAATGCTGCCGGCAGTCTTCAAGCAAACAAGTCGCGGTGTTGAACTCGCTTTTGACACGTGTCTTTCAAGTTCTTAGGTTCGGCAGTTCCAAGAAGCACGAAGCATGGATTTGAACAATTGGCTTTAGCCAGTATGACTCTCTCTGCCTGGAAGCATGGTGTAAGGCAAAAAAAAACATCGTATACAACGAAGAAGACACACACACAGGCGGCACTCACAACTATATTTGAAAAGAGCAGAAAACAAAGAAATACTAATATCGTCACCTCCATCAGGGTCACGCATGGGCTTGGCCGGGGGATACATGCTTTATCTCTCAATGACAAAAAACGTATATAAAAAATCTTATTTCAGTTTTATACAGTGAAATGGATGTGTCATTACCGCATTGTGTGCCCCTTCCGCTAAAACACATAAAAACGGATGTACCGCTCCGGACAATTGTGAGTGAATATGGCGCCTGGCAACTAGATGCGGTATCTTTTAAAAGCTCTGCGCAGCTTGCAGGTGACAGACCCTTTCCTGACAAAAAAGTCTGATGAGCTTGATGGTTTCTTCAAGGGCTAACGAGCATAGGATATGCCGTTTCCATTGATATTGAATATCTGTTAAATACAGTTCCGCGTTGTGAATCGTTTATCGCTGTAAGGTCATTTATATATGACAGTGCCGTCATTCGCCTTCTGGATTGAGGCGGAAGTGACAATTCGTAATTTTCTAACTGCTCTAAAGCGTACATCATAAGCACTTTTATTTTGTTTGTCAACCAGCTTTTCTTTTTTTTTTTTTTACAAAATAAAGAGGCATTCGCATTGGGTCGTGGGTGGCCCCCATTCTGTGCGGCACATTATTTAGCAACAATACATCGCTCGCTTGAAAAAAAACTGTCTGTGAATGTGACGTTTTTAAAAGGTTTTTAGATACTGTTGGCGCTCGACCCGCCCCCAAACGTTCACCCATGGCAGAGTGCTCCGCCTGTTTGGGAGGCGGTTCCCCTGCTTCGAGCGACCGCGGCAAACCAAGGGTCGGGGCCTACGAGGAAAGGCGCTGACTGCTGCGGACATGCTGAATGGTAACAAACACCTTTGAGTGAAGAAAACGAGTCGTCTCTCCGATCACCTGCGGCGAACGGCAGAGGTCGAACGCCACACATGGCGCCCCAGCGTGGATTTCGTCGATCGTCGGGGGTCATTTTTTCGGCCGGACGGTTCGTTGTGCTCTTTTTTTCTCTCCGTTTTAGTACCGAGTGTATTGTTTAAATGAGTTCCGCGATTTTTTCTTGCTTTTCTCTGGGTTGCAGCGTTCCCCTTCTTTGCGTGGTCACACCGCGATTTATAGTCTTTTTTTTTCTCCGCGATAAGAAATTTTGCCCGGCGATCCTGTCTTTCGGGAGCCCAGCGTTTTTCAGTTTCGCTTCCGTTCGCGTTATTCTTTCTCTACTTCGTGTTCCCGAGATCGCCTTTTTGTTTTGCGCAGTTCATTTTTCAGTTTTTCCTCCTTGGCCTATGCAGTCCAAAACCAGCGCCAACGCCTAAGAGGACTGCGGAACCGAAAACCGCGACGACGATGGCTCCAACCACGAGGAGTACGAGGGTGTACTTTCGCCGGCGAACGACCTCGCCCTGATGAACTGTATAGCCACCGCCCAAACCTAGTGACGGAGCGCCTGACCTGCAGTCAACCCGAGCCCGAGCTACGTCCAAGGCACACTGTCCCCGTGTACACGGGGTACCACGACCGGAAGTCGGTCGCAAATCTTTTGTACGAGCCCGACGTCCAGGCCTGGAAGTCTGGCGCCTCAGAGTGCCGCATACTCGGGAGGATCTTCCGCCTGGCCCTACAGGCAAGTGCGAGACATGGTGGGAACAGCATCCCGCCTTTCCTCCGATTAAAATGTTAAAAGGCGCGAAAAAACAGGACGAAAAAAAAACACGTACGACACGGACAGGCGTACGTATGTCTTTTTTCGTCCTGTTTTGTTCGCGCCTTTTAACCTTTTAATCGATATGAACCAACTAGCCCCAACAAAAGTTTTATCGCCTTTCTTTCTCTCGCGGCTTTCCGCGGAGCCTTACGCGCGGAATTCCTGCCTGCGGGGCACGAGTCCCGGATCCAGCGCGAGCTCGAGTGTCACACTCAACGCCCAGAAGAAGGCATCGTTGAGCAGGTCCGTACCAAGCAAGCAGTACAACCCAGCTGCGAGGGCTGCTCCTGAGTCAGAGAGGTCTGCGCGCATCATCCGCCAGAGCCACCCCAGTTTCCACATATATTTGCATGGGCGCACCTTTGCCACCACAGAAGATCTTCTCGGCGGTGCACGCGGCGTGTAAAAGTGTTCCTGGCCCGTCCGAAGTGCTACAAAAGGGGCAATGACATAATATTTTGCAGGGAACCCAGCTCCGTTAGGCTCAATGGCAAAGAAAAGGCCGGCAGGCTTGCTGCTTCTTCCGAGAACATGCAGCAAACACCTCAGCACTTACCACATGAAGACCTGAAACCTACTTTTAGGAGAGCCATTTTTCTAATATGGCAACCAGAATGGTACACACAGCATGACAATAAGCTGCACTCCATTGAGCCTGTTTTAAGATTATGGGAAAGCTCTTCCCATAAAACCCGATATCGTGATATATTTCTTTGTCGGTTGAGGCTTGGCCATTTTTGTGCCACCCTTGCATACTTGTTGCATGGGGCAGATCCACCACTGTGCAAACACTGTGGTCAGATCTTGACGGTCTGGGATATTCGCTTTCTCTGCTTTGCCCTTCGACAACAAAGACGCTTCTGGTTTCCGGAATCGTCATTGTATTGTATTTCATTTCACCCTGCACTTATGCTTAATGAGCACCCTATTATTCCTTTTGAGCTTGTTGTCATGATTCTTGAGAAAACTGTTTTTTTTTTCGTCATTCAAGCTTTTCTAACTTGCACTTTCCATTGTACGTAATAACCACAGCTAATTATGTCTTACTTAGCATTTTTTTCTTCGGGAGTATCTGACTCTCGTAGAAAGACGGGGAAAACTTTCCGCTAAATTTAGCGGGGAAACTTTTCCGCTAGATTTAGCGGGGAAAATTTTCCGCTAGATTTAGCGGGGGAAAATTGTCCGCTAGGTTTAGCGGGGAAAATTTTCCGCTAGATTTAGCAGGGAAAATTTTCCGCTAGATCTAGCGGGAAAACTTTTCTGCTAGATTTAGCGGAAAAAATATTCCGCTAGATTTAGCGGGAAAAATTTTCCGCTAAATTTAGCGGGGAAATTTACCCATTATGCACCGCGCGGTTACGCCAACGGCGACGGCGACGCCGACGCCGCTCAAGCCGGAAACGGGCGCCTAAGAGCTGCCCCAGGCAGCACACCGTATTGGGCCAATATTGGATTTGATGTGGCAAAGAGTGGCCCAACAATGGCCCAATCAGCCATATGTTTCCCAATATTGGAATCACATTGGACAATAATGGACTATCAAAGCCAATGGTTTTCCAATATTGGTAATACGTTGGCATAGGCTGGTCAACATTGGACTGTCAAAGCCAATAGCTTTCCAATATTGGAAATACGCCGGCATAAGCTGTCCAATATTGGACTGTCGGGGCCACTGGCTTTCTGATATTGGCTTTACGCCGGCATAAGCTGTCCAATATTGGACTGACAAAGCCAATAGCTTTCCAATATTGGATATCGCCGGCATAACCTGTACAATATTGGACTGCCAGAGCCAATGGCTTTCCGATATTGAATATACGTTGGCTTAAGCTGGTGAATATTAAACTGTCAAAGCCAAGAGTTTTCCAATATTGGTGATGTCATGGTATAGGCTGGTCAATATTGCACTGCCATAGCCAATGGCTTATCGATATTTGTGTCGCCTAGGCTATAAACCCGCGACCCTTTGTTTTGCATTGCAGAGGTAGGAAAGTGAAAAAGAGTCATTCACGCGCTCGCTCGGAGCGAGAATTTTATTTAGCCAACTTCATGGGGCGTACGTCGCCGGTGCTTTATAACCGCAATCACAAATACGTCCTTAGCTGCCTATAGGACTATTGCAGTTTGTTTGCCGGCTGCTCTTCTTTCGCATTGCCTTACCTCGGCGTTGAAAACTTAATTCCGTTTTTTAGATTTAATTATTTTTGTCTTTTCTAGTGTATTTTGTATGTATATGCATTACGTAGCGTTAACGTCTTCTTTTTTGTCCGTGCCCCTGCCATGTTTGTATTTCTTTCTGCGTGCTCTATTTTTTATGTTTAATGTTTCTGTGCATATTTGTCATTGACGACGCAGGTGTCGGCAAACATAAAGCCGCCGCTTACACCGCCAACCGAAGTGACTTCTACTCTCAGTTTTACGAGAGTCTATCGCGCTAGAAAGTCGTCTATTGGACTCGAATGAAGTCTCGAGAGGGCTGCTTCGACTGCCAGTGCACATGTCATCAGTGTAGGCAGAACAACGACGTAGCAATCGCGACGCGAGAGCATACTGCGCCTCCATCTGGCCGGCCGCGTTCGCTCTGCGGAAATGTTAGCGAGGTACTCTCGAGCCCCGTTAGCTTACTGAAGTTGGAAGACGCTACTTTGTCGTCGCGAATCCTTTGCCCTTCGAACGGTTGCGAAGCCGTTGCGCCCGGCGTATCCTACGCAGCATCTTTCCGAAATTGTTCGTGCAGCATCGCAACCAATTCATCGTGTGTTGAAAGTCGAACGATGTGCTGTCCGTGGTGTCTTTTATGTGTAACTCTTTCGTAAAAAAAATTTGAAGTTTAAAAACGCGAACCTAACAGTGTACAAATAATTTTAAATTTATTTATGAAAAGAATATATATATATATATATTTATTTATTTATTTGTGGACATCGTGCGCAAAAAATAGTCGCGCTTAGTTCTTCATTCTAAATTTTAATGTGAGTTACGTTTACGACGTAAAACATTGTCTTCAAACTTGCCCCGTTTAGAATCACTTTTGGGCTGGACAGCTTATTTAGAAATTCAAAATCTGGCCTTCAGAGAGCTGTCCTGTTCAATCGGTATTGGCAGCAGGGTAGACGCTATGCGTGTTTTAGGCCAATTCTGTCTCCGGTTAGGGTCACGTGACTACAGTCTCGAATGCTAGTGATAAGGCAGAGCACGGAACCTGACTAAAAGACCAAGGCCACGCATAACATCCACTGCACTATCAACCTTGGGTACAAGTGACTAATCCTCTGGTTGGGTTTATTGTTGAGATGGGCCTGAAGATTAGCCTTTGTAAGCGCACCCCCGTTCTGGGCTGCTTTCTTTCTACTCCTTCTCTCATTTTCTCCCTCTCCCTAAGCTGAAGGCGTGGTGGACGGTGCGTACTCGCCGGACCAATGAGGCGTATACTTTTTATCGCTTGAATCCGCTCTTTGTGCGCGGGTAACGGCAGAAGCGTGATCACGTGGTTTGACGGATGACGCATTAGCCGTTTACAAACCCGGAATGCCTGCGAAGACCGGACCTAGTTGACCTAGTTTCGCGTGTGATGCGGCCTTCGGGCCTGCTGTAGATTTCGCTTCTGTGGTAGATGTGGTAAATCTAGTTCTAGAGTTCTGATCACCAGCAGCGCATTCCGTCTTAGTGCCAAGTGCGATCTTCACAATATGCGGATTGCCAAGACCATGGATATTCTTTCGGCAGCGCCTACACACCGGTGATCTTCCTTTGTTGTGGGCATACATGTGACCACTAGCTTCGACGGACCGAAGACACAACTGACCGCCTTCTCTTCCATGTGAGTGACAAGGAGAAGTTCTCCTGACCATTGGGGATAGGTATTCTTGCTACGCAATGTACGTTTTGTCTCTATCCGATGAGATTGAACCGTGTCGAACTCTGTGCCAGGAATCTCCGACGAGTTCAACGTGTAATCCAGAGCGATCGGCCCGAAAGGCCCTGTACAGCGCTATTTGCAAGTGCTTTTTATTCTAATAGACCGTGAGAGACGTTCTGATTGGTTATTTTTGTGTTCGAAGTCATTTTTATTTATTTATTTTTCGTTAAAACATGGCTGTCTTCTTAGCTGTAGATGTGTGCTGTAGTAAAATGTCCTCCCGGTATTTCCAAGCCGAATACCACAGAGCGTTGTGTAGTCCTTATTTGCCGAGGTTTGGCTTGTTGGGTGCGAGTGCAGTGTCAGTTATGTCACCACGCTCTGCGAGTGTAATTGCCAGTAATTGTCTCTGCACGACAAGCTATTTTATCTGCGCGATTTATTTTAAACTCTTGATTGATTCAAGCATCAAGTTCTGTTCAACTGTCATGTTGTTACGTATACCGGGGTATTTATTGAATTGTTAATTTAGTAGTGCGTTTGACACTGGTGAGCTGAAGAGGGAGGCCAGTGGTTGCATTTATAAATTGTAAATATTATGGAGGCAATATGGGTACAACAATAACTACATATTTCCGTTCCGCAAATACCGTAAATCTTATAATCTTTTTTTTTTTCAAATCAACGTAGAAATATTGGTGTGAACTTAAATGGCGAGATTGTAATTCTTAAGACTTCTTAAAGCTAGATGAAAGGTTGAGGGACGTCATGATGTTGCAAGAGTAGAGTTAAGCAATTTATGAAATAACCTTCGTACTATTTGAATAATTTTTTAAACCACTATCAATATTTTAATCTAGATCGATCGAGCTCTGAGTAAGGACAAGTCGGACGAACAAAACAATAGTAAACGCCTGGGCCGTCTTTCTAGAAACAGCGTCTCAGCTGAGACGGGGGGAGAAAAGGACTGTCAAAGCCAGCGTACGAGCTGAACGGGACTCAAATATCGACTCAAGACGCTCGCGCGTCCCATTCTTTACAGTGCTTTCCTTCACCCAGTCTAAGCTGAGACACTGATTCCACCAAGCCGGCCCCGGTGCTTTACCTGCGCATCTATTTATTTTAGAAGGTAGTACTAAGTTTTTTACATACAAAATAACGAAAAATAATTCACTGGAAAAGAAAGTTTATAATATGGAAAAGTAAACATAAAATAGTCGGTAGGCCTTTCCGAGGTTTTATACTTGCAGAGCAACTGAGCCGATTAATCGAATGGTTAATTAAAGGGCGGCGAATAATAATGAAGCTATGTTTTATTTTGATATTCATTATTGACAAGCGTAAGAGAGACTGAGAGCCTCTGAAACCCTTCACCTGAATCCGAACCACCGCTTCTGTCTCTTTCAGAATCCTGTGGCCAGGCCCCTGCGTGGAATCCCTTTGCCCAGCTCTTCACCCAGCCCTCTGCCCTGTCCACTACCGAGCGTGCCGCCGAGTCTGCCTAGGCCCCCTGGTTGCACAATTTTTTTAAAATCTTTTTATTCGATTTAAATAAATTATGAACTATCAAACGTTATGAACAATTCCTTTGCATGCTTTATTGATTTCTAAAGTGTCCAAATGTGGTGAAATTGCTGCATTTATTAGATTTTAGTATCAGAAAGAAAACAGTGCTTGAGGAAAAAGGGCAAGGGACTTGCTTGGTTCTCTGCACTCTTTCTGTGACACTGGTTAGAACACTGACTGAAAAATGGCATCCAATAATGTCATAGACAATGGATGCAAAAAATAGCCAGTGTATTAAACTGGATGCCAATATTGGAATAGCCAATATTTAAGCCAATGTTGGAAGAGCCAGTGTGTAAGGTGCTGGATGCCAATGTTGGTTCAGCCAACGGTGAAACCTCTATGCCAATATTGGATAAAAAAGTGCAAACCACGTTGGTCCAACGTGGGCTAGAACGTTGGCAAACCAGTGGTCCAACATTGGCACCAATGTTGGACCACCATTGGATCGGGTGGCGTTTTCGAAAATGCCAACGTCAGACCAATATTGGAACCATTTTTTGCCAACATTGGTCCAACGGGGTCCAACAATGGTGTGCTGCCTGGGGCGCTCTAAAAGGCTCCAGTCTGTCTTTTCAAACTTACAGCGTAGATGGCGCGTAGGTGTGGCCGGAGAATTGTCTTTAGATTTTAAAAAAATGGGGAAGTCACTTCCATGGGGATTCTGTTCAACAGTCCATGAAAAATCAGGTAGCAGATTTGCACTGGGAAGAGAAAGATCGATCCATGTAGATGACAAGGATGATAAACTCAAATATGTAGAATGGCCAGCATTAAAAATGCATGGTAGATGTGAATATAACATGGATTCGATATCTTTCCACGTGTATCTGTATGATCACTACCCCAAAGGTACTATGCGCGTTAAGATCAGCGAGTAAAAGAATGGGCTTTGAAATCTGGCTTAAAAGGAAGTCGAGATCTTGTTGCTTCAGAGAAAGAGAAGGTTGAAAGTACACTGAACATAGAGTTGTGGCTTTAAGCCACAAGAGACGAACAGCAATGGCTTCCAGTGGCATCTGAAGCGGAACCTCTGCACATGGAATATGTGCACGAAGCTCGGGGTCCGTGGCGACGTCACTCACCAAACACCTGCTTTCACAGGTGCCCCTTGCGGGGCCTGAAGACATGCGAGTCGCCAGCAATGCTTCTTTCTGTCTATCGAGTCAGACCTACGGAACAGGGTATCGGCCCACGGATGACAATTTGTTTACTTGACGTTCCTTTTTGCCACACGTTCCGTTACCGAAGCGGGAATCGCACTTATAGGAGACGTCGTTTTCGAGCTATGTGAAGCAAAAGAAAGTAATACTTCGGTAAACATTTGACTAAAAATCCCGAGACTAGAGAAAGAAGGGACGGACAAACACAAAGTTTCAAACACGGCTGGAATTTATTTGACTACGAAAGGACTTATATATAGCAACATTTACAATAGAACTCAGAAGCAGTGACCTCCTTTATACAATAAAAACAAAAATAAAGCAACCTTTACGATAGAACTGAGATGCAGTGACAAGCTTCTTTATACAGTAAAAACAAAACACTTTTTTTTCAACACTGGCTACACCGGCAGTGCCCCAGAAACCCAAAAGAAAGATATTTCATGGGTCACTCGAAACGTACACTTCTCGGGCGAAAACCGGAACACTAGAACAGGAAGGACGCAACGAACAAAACAACAAAGAATTCAACCAAATCCGAATCCTACTGAAAAAACCGTATTGGAATCAACATCAGTGAAAAGAATGGCTTCCCGAGATGATTCGTCTTTCCGGACTAATCGTAGGCATTTTCGAAGAGTCACCTCCGTGGAAAAAGGGTTGGAAGAAAAGGACATCATGCTCTTCGAAACCGACAAATCTGGAAAATTTGCGGTACTACCAATAAATGAGTTCCGAAAAAATCAGACTTAGCCATACAGGGGTTGTTTAAGCGGTTCGATGGAAACCTTAAACATACCAAGCGGGAAATGGCTAAGCATAATGAAGGACAGCGGATTTCCGTCCTTGGTTTCCAAGATGAATGTAACCTCAAAAGACACTTTTAGAATCAAGTTTATCTTGAAGGACCATAAGGTGGACCCTCCCCTTCGAGTTGTGGTGAATGAGAACGGCACTTGGAAAAAAAAACTGGTGTCGCCCTTTCTTCAGAAGGCCCGGAGTGTTTTGGACGTCGGAACTTCGTAAACCCTTTTTGCCCAGATGACATGCTTGCAAAATTACAGCCTTTTCATGGGAAGCATTTCATTCTATTCTCGATGGACATCAAAGACATATAGTACTCGTTAGAACCCTAGACGTTATTTGAACGAGCAAGTCAGTTTCTTGAAAACAATCTTGCTAGATTCCAGACAAAGTCAGGGATTGAGGTAACTGACTTCCTAGGATTCTTGAACTATATTTAAAAGCAACTGTGGTTCAACACAATAATCGAGATTTCATTCAGAAACGTGCAATATGCATCGGCTCGGGAGCTGCTCCAATTTTGTCAGATATTTATAAAACAATACACTTTGTGCTGGATTCCTAGTCGTTTGGTTCATTGCGTCGTTCCTGTTCTAGTGTTCCGGCTCTAGCCAGAAAATGTACGTTTCGAGTGATCCATGAAACGTCGTTCTTTTGGGGTTTCTTGGGGGCACTGCTCGTGTAGACAATGTGAAAAAAAATTTTTTTCTTATGTTTTTATTGTATAAAAGAGATCATTGCATCTCACTCCTATTGTAAAGGTTGCTTTGTTTTTTTTGTTTTTCTTTTGTATAAAGGAGGTCATTGCTTCTCAGTTTTATTGTAAAGGTTGCTTTGTTGTACTGTTTGCGGCAGGAGATTCCCCATTTTTTCCTTTCTCTCTCTCTCTTACTCATCTCTAGTGTTTTGTGTAGAATTTGATGCCTATAAGCCCTTTCAATGTCGAAAAAGTTCAGCTGCGTTTGAGACTGTGTTTTTCCGTCCGTTCTCGTCCCAGTTCCGCGGTTTTTAGTCAAACGTTTAACAACCACAAGCTCCTTTCCGCCCTAGCCTTTTGTTCACTAATACTTCTTCCCTCGAGTACGCTTTTGCAATTAGCGTCAGGATCACCGCTTGGCGCAGCAGGCGCCATGAGGCTCTAAATCCTTTTTTCGAACGAAAGAAAAGGCGTTAGCGTTTTCTTTATCTGCCCGGATTGACAGTGTTTATTATCTTCTTAGACCGAAACTTTGTCGGAGGCGAAATACTTCGCTCGACTTTGCTGCTGGCTGCTACCGGCTGTGCAACCAGCCTGATGCCACCAACTTTACCCAGAGTCAAATTTTGAGGTATTACGTGCCAAACCACCGAGGGTCATGTGGCACGCCCCAGCGGAGGACTGAAGATTAATTTTGACCACCTGGGGATTTTTCGACGTGCAGCCGAAAGCTCGGTGACACGGTGCCTTCTCCGCAATAAGCCTTCGTCAAATTGCGGGCACCTAGGCCAGAATTTGAACCCGCCACATGGAGATTCGAAGGACGGCGCTTTGCCATGGAGCCACCGAGACACCCCCATTACCCGGCGAAAGAACTGCATTACCGGGCCGCCCCTTCAAGCCCACTTCGCAGCGTAACCTCCCACGCAGCACGGATTTTGGCCAAGCAATGGCCAATGCCTGGCAATGGTCTTTTGGCCAGTGGCCAGAGAGTGGCCATTCATTGGCCAATGCCTTGGCCGATGGCTGATGGCCAGTGGCCACTGGCCAATGGCCAGATAAAGGCCAGTCGCCGGCCAGTCTCTGGCCACTGCCTGGCCACTTGGCCAAAGACCATTGCCAGCCATTGGCCAATGACTGGCCAACTTTGTGCTGCTTGGGCTGCTGCTGCCCCATCCTGCCGGCGTCCGAGACTCCCTGCAGGCTTGTCCAGTTTCCAGCGTGCAGAAGCGGCAGCTGGAGAGCATTTTGCGTCCGTACACACCGATGTTCACGGAAGTCCGGGGCAAGGCCGACATGCTGCTGCCTCGCATGAAGACTGGTGACGCCAGGCCTTCGTGGTGCAACCGGACACCCCACAACGTCCACAAGCAAGCCCTCCAGGGCGCCGCTCTACAGGTGGTGCTGCACACCGAAACTGTTCAAGAGTCCTAGTCTCCGCAAGCTTCCCCCGTAGTCTGGCCACCAAAAAAAAGGCTCTGCATGCCTCTGCGTAGGCTACTGCAGACTCAACGTGGTCACGGTGAGAGGTTCAAACCCTTTCCCTTCGATCGACTCGATCATGTACGCGATGGGCGACGCGAAAGTGTTCACCACTCCAGATTGCAGTCGAGGTTTCCTGACGATTGAGCTAGACCCCGCTAATGCCCCGAAGACAGCATTTACCTGTCACATAGGATTGTTAAAGACTCATTCGCCCTTCATTCGCTCTTTCGAATTCGCCCGATAGTTTTAAGCAACTAATGAACATCGTTCTCGGTGACAGGAAGTACAAGTTTACGATACCTTACATGCACAACGTCGTTTTTTTCCCTAGTGTTTCGAGGAACACCTCTAACATCTTAAGATTGCCCCCGAGCAATTGCAATCTATAAGCTTGACAGTTCACCCTAGGAAAAGTGCAACTCGCTTCTCTCCAGATTACCCTTGTTGGTTTCGTAGTGGCAACGGAGTTCTCCGTCTGAACGAGGACAAGCTGCGCCCGATAACCGCGAACCCGCAGCCACACAACGTCAAAGGTTGCAGCGCTGTTTAAGATTGACTGGAATTTATCGCCAATTTATCTCACACTGCGCCGAGATCGCTAAGCTCCTGAGTCAGCTTTGCGCAAAAAAGAAACGTGGCGTTGAGGACAAGAGCAACAGGACGCTTCCCTTTGGTCCTCGAGGGCTATAACCGACCACGCTTCCTTACAGCCGCCAAATCATGATTGATCGTTTCCTGCTCAAACAGACGCAAGCGATTCCGGCGTAGGCACTGATACCAAGCAAAACAGGAAGTTCCACAACTGAATCCTAAAGCCGGGACAACACTGCTGGCAAAGAGTTCAAGTAAAAAAACTTGGCAGGCGGCACTCCAACCACGAATATTGCGGCGACCCATGTGTGCAGACTGTATTATGTATGGTGTATGAGCTGTGTGGCTCCGGCTTAAGGAACCATCAAAAGGAAACAAAACACGTCGGGAGAAACACCTCCTTTCCCACCTCTAAACTCTCGCTAAGCAAACACTACAACCTCATTCTTCGCCGGAGCAACTTTGTTCGGCAGCACAAAACGAAACACAGAAGGCCACGTCACCCACTCTCCTTGATCACTTCAACAAAGAACATTCAAGGTCACCACCGCTCAAAGCCCAATAAACCGTCGTAGTGTACACAAAACGAGGTCTTGTTAACAATGTTCCCATGTTTTAGTATTGTTAAAGATTATATTATCAAGCGCTTGTGATCATTTTTTCCTCACAATTATACTAGAAGCACTATGTACCCCACAGCGGTACGCAATTGTTTACACTCAAATATATATTTATATACTACGGAGTATTTGTCCTTATATTTTGTACAAAGTTTGTGTTCTGATAAGCGGGCATCTATACAACCTTCAGTTTGCCTAATATAACACAAGCAAACATCAAGAGGTGCCTTGTACACAATCCTTGACACACACTAAACATCTTGTTCCCTGTGCTTTTTCGCAAAACTTGTATTTGTTGAAAAAAGTGGGTCACTCGGATAAGCTCTATAACTTGTGCGAAAGGAAATGCTAACAGTAAACTCGTTGGCTAGTGTTCAGAGCTTATGGCATATTCTGTGAAAGTAGGGAAAGACTATTCGGTTCTTAGGTTTAGTACTCTTTTGAACTCCGAGGATAACTTGCAATTATGAGGCGCTCTACAAGGCGATTAAAAGATTTACTAATCGAATGAGAACTAGCCTTTTGAACTGCTGCATTGACAAAGTTACGAGAAATTCCCACTTTCACATGCTTCTGAGTGACAGCTACTCGAATGATGACGAGGTTTGCTGTATACCTTCCATATTCCCAACGAAGGCCTGCATTAGTTTTCAGTAGGAGGCCCAGGTATCATATGTGACCGTCCCTCGACCTTTCTACAAAAACGACTTTGAACACAATCCCTGACACACACTAAACATCTTGTTCCCTGTGCTTTTCGCAAAACCTGTATTTGTTGAAGGAAAGGGGTCACTCGGATAAGCCTAAAACTTGTGCGAAAGGAAATGCCAACAGTAAACTTGTTGACTAGTGTTCAGAGCTTTGGAATATACTGTGAAAATAGCGAAATACTATTTGGTTCTTAGGTTTAGTACTCTTTTGAACTAGTGCCTTAAAGTATACACCCGAGGATAACTTGCAATTATGAAGCGCTCTACAAGGTGAATAAAATATTAACAAATCGAATGAGAACTAGACTTTTGAACTGCTGCATTGACAACGTTACGAATTATTCCCACTTTTACATGCTTTGAGTGACAGCTACTCAAATAATGAAGAGGTTTGCTGTATACCTTCCATATTCCCAACAAAGGCCTGCATTAGTTTTCACTAGAAGGCCCAGGTATCGTATGTAACCGTCCCTCGACTCTTCTAAAAAAAACTCGGAAGCGCTTTCACCCACTTATTTCTCAAGAGATTATCCTAAAGACACGTTGGTAGATCAAACCGAAACATCGCCAGCGTAGTTTGTGCGTAAAAGAGTTTTGCTGAGCACGAAAAGCGTCATTTTCAAGGCACCATTTTCTCGACAGCGGAGATGCATCAAACAGGTGGATTACGCTTGTGGGCGGAAGTTCTAGACCGTTCTTGACTTGTCACCGACTCTAGGACGTCTCACCATCGACGGGTGTCGCCTTGTTTGCAAAGTCACGGACATCACGTCAGCCTGCCGAGTGGCGATTTGTTGCGGCTTCGCGGTTTGACGAAAGCGGTTGGGAGGAATCCCAGTCGCTTTGTGGTTGAAAACTCGCGTTCACACTGGAAGCGGATATCCGCTTCCAGTGTGAACAGGCCATAAGTCCCGCGCCCCCTTTTTCTTTCATCGACCGCTAAGCGCCAGCGGCAGAAAGCCCAGAACCTGAACTGGGAAAGCGAGTCACCACATGCCTCCTCCGCTTCACGGAGGAGGCATGTGATGACTTCAGGGAGACCGGTCCTTACTTATATTTACGTAAAAGATTGTCGATCTTTTTTTTTTGTAGTTCGCAATATTAAGGATTGAAATAAATAGTACTGCTAGAGTATTGAAATTTCTTAACACCAGGGAGGTGTGGAGCTAATTTTATATGTGACGAAAATCATACATATATTAAAGCTGGAGATAAGAGTTTGAATGACACTTACCACGAGGGCCAGCATAACCTTGAACAGCCTCAACTGAAGACGCAAACAAGACAGACTCAGAATTTGAAGCAGTAAACCGGTACACCGCGTGTGTAAAATCTTTCGAAAAAAAAAAAGAAACAACAAGAATATATGATATTTAGAGACACCGTGTATACAGTTTGAAAACAATTAACAACATGATTGCACATGATCTAAGGTAAGGGAGTTTATAAAATGTACTGGGTGTTCATGAGGCAATAAAAACCGCGTGTTTCATACCATAAAAAAAGACAAAAAGCTATGCGCATTGTCGGACGCTATGTCTACTCGCCACCCAAATATAATTTTAGCGACTGAAATGAGATGCCAGCGTTTGAGTATCGGCCGTTATTTGATTCAAAAGTTATACACGATTTTCGAACACTTCAATAGGAAAATGACGACCAAGGAGCACTACTCATAGATATGAGATAAATGGTGTATGGAACCGAGGAATATGTTTATTTTCTTAATGACAAGAACAACGTTTGAAGGAATGATCTGTTTTCAGTTTTATTTTTGACATTGATTGAAAATGTGATGGCGAACATTAAATACTGAGACGCATCCAGTAAACGTATTTTGCTATTCGTGCTCTAATCTCTCGTAGTTACTATTATGAAAAGTTCGACTGCTTATGAAAGCATAAATTGATTTCTAACGGAACATCAATAGGCCAAAATTTAGTCCGTCCCTTCGTTCGTGCATTTTCCGCTACATTTAGCGGAAAAATTGACGTCGCGTGACCTTTTTACTCAGTTAGTTTTTCTTTTACATTTAGCGTGGAAATTTATAAACCTATAGGCTCTTTACTCCCCGAAACGACTGTATCATGCCCTCTAAACAAACGATCTGTCTTCAAATCCTGCATTTTATGCATTCTAGGAATTCGGAAACAAGGGCCGCTGTCAATGTTTATATCTACTGTGCAAAGCACTTTTCATGGCTTAATATTTTCTAATAGCATCCGCGATCATCCGCGCTGGTGCGCACCGGGGCACCCAGGTGCGCCCTGTCGTCTTCAATCAAGTGCACCGGTGCGCACCGAACGCCTTCGATGAACGGAGCGCACCTTCCCGGTGCGGCTTTTTGTTGCCCCGACGCGCAACACGAAAATCGACGGTGTGTCGGTGTGCAGTCCCATCAGGCATTGCGGCCAGGATGGAGATCAACACAGAGGTGGCGCAGCTGTCGCGGTATCATCATCATCAAAGCGGGAATAGAAGTATGGCCGCCTCATAGGCTCTCCACGTTCGCGCGCGAGGCGGTGTAGATTCTTGCGTTTACTTTGTCACATAGTAGGGGTGGGAAAACGATTTTAGCAGAAAATGGTGCGGTACTAATCGGTGCTTAATCGGTGCTAATCGGCCTAAATTTAACTAATCGCTTCTGTGAATGTGTCGTCTGCTCTTGGCAGACGTTGGGAAGTATGGATCACCCCCACGGATGCCTTTTTCCGGGTGAACAGCAATATTTATGTTAAAGTATTGATTATTTACAAAGAGATATATCAGTTCCCTAGCATGGAAGTCAACAAAACAAGTATTTCCAACCCGGATACTTACAAAATGCTGGTAGTGTGTGTTGTGGAATCGCAGGTTTTATGCACCTTTTTCTCGTTTCTTTTAGCTTTCGCAGTAATATATTTCCCATTGAGAAAAGTTAGTGTTGTATTGAAAATTAACGTGATATCGCTAGCTTCTATGAGTAAAAAGTTCCGCTGTAGCCAATTTTTCTCTTTCCTGTGACATGGTGTGAGAAAGATTTTCGGAGTCGGAACAATTCTAATACTTTGCGATGAGGAGAGAGTGCCTCTTGTATTTACAATCCGCAAGCTGTTCATTGGCAGGACGACTGAAATAAGTGAAACAAACCCTTTTATTATAGCTGCCACGAGAGGAATAAACGAGTGATCAACGCAGAAGTGTGTGTGTTATTAGATGTTCTTCTCGGTTCTATGGGTTCACACGCTTCAGTTTTCTCAGAGAGGGCCGCGGATGTCAAGAGGATAATATTATGAATTTCTGACGAAATATTATTTTATTCAAACGCGACTCCAACGAACTACCCACACCACGACACAGGCAGCATCGACCGCAGCGACACTCTTTTACTGATAAGAGCTAGCGACTCTTCCGAGAGTTTCCGATAACCCTTCAACTTAACCTAACGCATATGGGGACTGGGCGGTTTGTCGATTAGCCTTCACATTATTAAAAAAAATGCTGCAATTGCAATATTTTATTTTGCTGAATAATTAGAATTTTGTGCTGGAGAAATCAAAAAAAGAAAAAAGTAATAAAAAAACACTGCTTTTATAGTTTTGACGTTTTTTTATTATTTTAGGACACAGATTTGCACGTAATATCACTTCAGAATGCTTGTAATTGTCATTGAGGGCGATTATACTATTAAAATAATAGCTTCAAAATTACTTCACTTTAAAGGCTTCCACTGTTCATACTTCTGGAGGCGTCACAACGTGAAGTTTAAGGTTAGACTGCAATATGCCAATAAGCATAGTAAAAAAAAAGTTTCAACGTTTTTCACGCAGTATGACTGGAGACAAATCAACTCACAGATTTACAATTATTTAGCCTATTAAAACGAATCAACGCTGGTTGATAAAAACTAACGGTGATGTGTATGTTCTTTTTTGTTTCCTTGTGTTAATGGTTTATTTCCTAATAGGATCGTTCAACAGCTCCCCTTTATTTTGACTCTCATTTTAGTTTATTCAAGGAGGACGATCAGTCGGGTTAATTGTTTTATCACCCAATGAACATTAAATGTTTTTTTAAAGCTACGGATTGCTCGAGATAACAAAAATATGTGGGACCAGAGGTTCTACCAATCACAAAACTACAATTATGGTAGCATACGACTTAATAATAATTGCTTCGCTGAATTTCCATGCCTGTGAAACGACACAACACAACTTTTGGTAAGAAGAAACGACAGCAGAAACAAAAAGCGAAACGCTTGCGTCGTCGAGATCCATGCTTCTGAATGTGCGCCCGTAGCAGACGACGGACAGCGATATCCCCGCTTTCGCATGTTTCCGATTTCGGCCGCACGGTGGCAACACGGTTCAATTTGGAGCCGAATAGTAGACGCGCAGTCTATCGAGGCGGCGACCTTGCGAAAGCGAACTCGCCTCGCGGCGGCACTTGACTAATTCGACATGCCCTCTGACAGCGTGGACGACGACTTTCTTACCATCGCCGCGATTACCGGTGATTGCTGCGGTGGCAAGGAGCACCCGAGAGTTATCAACTTCTTGGAAAGCGTTGTGAGGCGTTTCGATGAAACGGAGGGACGGGCCTATTACCTGGTTTTACTCTTTCTTGAACCAACAATGATGGGCAAAATCTACCTGTGGAATTGTTACCCGCTTCCACGTGCTCGATGTTCATTTGTGAGGAACTGTTACATCCGCGAGTAAGAGGCCAGGAGAAATTGACTACAGACGGGCACTGCGCTCGGACGTACGCAAGAAAAAACGAACAAAATGCGGCGGGGGAGGGGGATGCCAGCTGGCGCTTGCGGCGGCGCACTTGACGTTGCACCGATTTCGCCCTGCACGACGGAGAAGCGCTGTGCACTGTCCTGGTTTCAGGGTGATTCCGGTGCGAGTTGATCGAAGATGCTATAAATGTCCAAGAGAACCTTCCGAAAATATATCCAATAAAATTCCCCGCATACGCAAAGGCAGAAACGAAGTATCGGATATTGTTATCGAATCACAAAAGCAATCTACTCAAACGCACTACCCCTAATAACTCACTAGTGCAGTTTATGTGCTTGGCATTTCGACGTCAAACATTTACTCAAGAATACGCTTCATAACACAATATGTGAATACCCAAAATAGAAACTTACAACTTGACAGAATGCAGACTAGTAGAAGAACAATGGCCAGATTTCCCATGACTGAAAAAAAAATATGGTACACAGTTAAATTTTTTTTGAACACTGCAAATATTCACTTTAATTAATATGTGTGAATTTTAAAAATACTTTCATAATATATGTTATCGTATGAGTAAATGCATAGTCACGTAGGGTTATTTGAAATTATGAAATCACGAGTAATATATTAACGGGTGCCCTTCAATGCCCAAGTACCTTTATCAACAGCATAAAATTCTGCGATTGAAAATCTTAATAGACTGATAAAAACAATACATGCCAAGTCTTTTTTATTGAACTTTATTCTTAATCATAAAGAATGCTGAAGTATTATATATGATAAAGTAGGCATTAAGTACCGTGCAAACATGAAGTTACACTAACAGTGGTGTGCTCTAAAACAATTCCGCTTCTTCGTGGAGCAGAAGTGTACCAAGCACTTTGTGCATCCGGTGAATTAGAAATGGTTGTTTGATGCACTGCAGTGCCTGCAGCGCTGCCTTGCTGCTGTCCACTCATGGAAGTGGCCGACCTTGTCTCTTCTGACGTCTTCCTGTCGGGCAGGGACGAGTCTTCTTTTCTTTTGTGGGGGAGTTGTGCCGTTCTTTGGACGCCAACTTGCGACTTTGTTGCACTTAACAAGTGCACCAGCAATCGCTGCTTGGAACTCACGCAGGCTCCTGTGCTGTCTTTTGAGTTGTGTGCAATGCTTTTTGTAGACTAGCCATGCATTCACCAGGCACACAATGGTGCTGTGGTAGAAAACATAGAGCTACCAACCTCTGTACTTCACTTTGTACTTGCACATCTGCACGAGGTAGTTAAGCAAGTCCACACCACCCGTATACAAGTTGTAAGTTGCTAGAATGGGGGGTTGCGGCACATCGGTGACAGTTTTTGACGTCTTGTCATACCGTCTGACAGATCTGACGGGCACATCTCCAACATAGTTAGACAGAAGGGTGACAGTGCAGAACGTTCTATGCACCTCTGCCAGTACTCTTCAGCTCTTTCTCGCTTGCCAATCGGCAGCCTCGTAATCGGTTTTGATGAACAGTTTCTAAAACTCCTATGCTTCTAGTCCTCAAGGCAGCCGCGAGAGGTATGGATGTAAGCAAATATCTGCCGCTATCTTGAGATTTGTTCCACTTGGGAGTGATGCACACATGTTCATCACGGTGTCCCCACCGAGTTCATATGTGTAGTTCGCGCTACTTTTTCCTTGGTACACATTACACAACACAGTATTCCAGAAGCTCCGGCCCTTCCGCAAAGCTTGATGAACCAAGGCACAGGCTTCTTCGGCATGTATTGCTCCACGGATGTGCACCCTGTGGAGCCGATCGTTATCTCATCACCAAAATTAAATTCTTCAGGTTCAATAGTACTACAGCTTTCGTTCACTGCTTGAATTCATGGCCGTATTATCCAAGGCTTCGTATTTCCTCTATTCTTCTGTCCCTTCCTTCCAAATTGTTGGTGAAGTTAAGATTTCTGACAACGGCTTGAAAGCGGTTGCGGTTCATGACATCAGAAATTTTGCAGTACCTTGACTTTGACTACCAGTAGCATCTTACTGATGGTGCATACATCAGTCCCACGCGGACGAACATGCCTATTACTTGCTCTACTTCTTCCTCACTGACGGTGATCGAATCTCCGCATTTATGGCGGCAGTAATTGTTTGTTTGCTCGGCAACGATTTTTATCATATCCCTCGCAATTAACTGACTCAAGTACACTAAGGGACTGTTTACGTCTTCAGGCACAGAGAGGTCTACAGTAAAAGGAAAGTCTTGGTTGTTCTGCAAGACTTTCCTCCACCACCCCTTGTCTCGAGTCAACATCGGGGCCGCAAGACAGTCCCCGTCACCTTCAGGCTCTTCTTCTTCATCAGATGCTTCTGCGTCCTGGTCGTTCGAGTGCGTTAGCTCCTGAACATGACGTATGCTAAAGACTTCGTGAATGAATTCATCACCACTGCTATCTTCGAAATCACTGTCGTCACCGTTAACGAAACTCTTTAAGATGTTCCTGGCTGTTGTCTTGGCAGAAAATACAAAGAAAAATTAGGTTAGATTATATTAACTATAGAAAAGTGTTTTTCAACATTACTGCATCACACATGTTATATAGCATTTTAATTACACTAGACGCCCAGAGTATCACACGTAATATGGAGATTTGCAGTCATTGCGCACAACAGCAAAACGCATTGGCTGAAGTTAAAAATCTATCTTAGAAGAGTATAGTCCTTACTAGGCACATTCTATAGCATAGCAGGTATAGAACTTACTGAGATTTTCTCCTTGAGGTTTGTAAAAAGGCCGATTGGGAATCTCCGTTAAAATAAACAAACATGGCGGCGCCCATGCAACAGAGCAGACGCTGGACTATAGGATTCGCGATAAGTACTACTGGCCCAAGTTTCTGAAGACTCTCCACCTCTACATACGATCGTGCCACAAGTGCCAACGACGGAAGAAACCGCCGACGAAGCCGGCAGGCCTCCTGCAGCCGATCGCGCCCCCGGCTGCACCGTTCCAGCAAATTGAAATGGATCTCCTTGGACCTTCCTCGCCGTCGACACAGGGAAACCGTTGGATAATCGTGGCAACTGATTATCTCACCAGGTACACCTGAGACAAAAGCACACCTGTCGGGAACCGCTGTGGAAGTATCGAAGTTCTTCGTTGAGTCTATCGCCCTCCGACACTGCGCTCCTCAAGTCCTGATTGTGGGCAGAGGCTCATCGTTCATTGTGCAACTGACACAAGAAATACTCCGCCTCAGCCACACCGACCACCGTCGAACCACGGCATACTACCCGCAGACCAACGGGCTGACGGAGCGATTAAACAAGGCGATCGCCGATATGACCTCGATGTACGTGGACGTGGAACACAAGACGTGGAATGAGATGCTGCCCTACGTCACGTTTGCGTACGGCAGTGCGGTTCAGGGGGCCACTGGTATTACGAGTTTTCAGCTGGTGCACGGCAGACGACGCCCGACGCCATGCTGCCTTGCGACCCGATGACACGACGGCACCGACGACGCCCAGTTGACCACCCAACAGGCAGAAGAGGTAAGCCAGCTAGCCTGCCTTCGGATAAAGGACCAACAACGTGTTGACGTTGGCTGGTACAACCTTCGTCGTCGCGACGTGGAGTTCCAGCCCGGAGACAGGGTGTGGGTGTGGACGTTCATTCGCCGCCGCGGCCTGAGCAAAAAACTGTTGAAATGCTACTTCGGACGCCACAAGGTCATTCGCCGCTTTGGGGACTTGAACTCCGAGGTGCTCCCCGACTGAACCCGACCGTCAGGACGCCGCCAGCCACGATCCTACGTGGTCCCCATCGTTCGACTCAAACCGTCCGACGCGCGTTAGGACTGTTACGCTGCATGCTTATTTTGTATCCTTGTATTCTTTTATTATTTGCCATTCTTGCTTTACTTTCACGTTGCATCAAGACGATGCGCTTTTAAAAGGGGGGGGGGGGCAGTGCCGCGCGCAGGGCCGAGCAAGAAACGCTTGGTCACCGAAATTTGCAGATTCAAGTTTATTCATTCGATAGCATATCTTCGTTCTGTCGACCTTCAAAGTCATTGAGCGAAAACACGCCGAGAGACGAATGGTAGTAAAACCGGCAACACGAAAGGTAGAAAAACTCACGCTTCGCCACTGGAACATGAGATGGCGTTACTTGTACCAGAATCGGCGGAGGCGCTATATCCCGCCAAAAAGACTTTTCGCTTTTGTCCCTCGGCTGGTGCCGAACCAGCGACCTTTCGTTCAGTGGTCCGACGCGGTACCCCCGTGCCACGGACGGAGGGTACCGGCATATCCGTAAATGATGTGTCTGTCTTTAATACATCGGCGCTTGGGTTATCGCTTACAAGTCGACTTCGGGATAACATAAGAGACCCTGTGAATTTTTTTTTCTCGGGACGTAACTTTTATCATTTCGTCTTTCTTTCGTATTCTCGAAAGTGCCTGTTAATTCTTAGAGATCCTGTATAGGCTCTCCACGGGAGCCAGAGTTGTGCCTCTGTTTTCTACTTGCTGCCGTGGCGCAATTCGCCGAGATCCGATCACGTGAGGAGCAGACTCAAAGGCCGTGCAGGAAAGTAGACGTTGCTCGCGCCCCGGCCGTTCCCCTGCTTTTGAGCGCGCCGCGCGCCTCGAACGTGCAGCGCCACTATTCGTCGAATTCAGTCACGTGAGGAGCAGACTCCGAACGCCGTGCAGGAAACCCGGCGCTGCGGCAATGAACGCGCAACTCTGGCTCCCGTAGGATGCCTATACAGGAACTCCATTCGTTCTCACTCCCAAAACTCGACGCTCGAACCTTCTGGGCCGAATTTTTGAGACACCGACGCACACTAAATAAGGAGCTGCGCGGGACCTTGTTGAGTCAGTCTCGCTCTCACTTGCTGTTACGCCGCCAAATGTCCGCCCGCTTTTTTACTGTCTCGACGCTCGTTCCTTATTTTGTATGGCACAAGTTCGCCCCCATTACATTTTCAGTTGCTGTTTAGGGCACCTCCTTCGGATAAGACTCCTGACCATATGCAACCAGCAATGCTGTTTCGTGTGGTGCAATGCTGTTTGGTTTGGAGATATCTAGCGACTGGAGCAAGAAACTTTGGGTATGCCTGGGAGTGGGAGCTGCATTGTTAAAACGTGAGCGATTAATCTGTTGGCACCCCTAGGTCTAGTGCCTGGAGCAAGAAATACTGGGTAGGCCAGGAAGTCGTTATCGCATAACGTGCCAATACGGCGGAAGCTGCGGCCCTGGCGGGCCATTCGGAACGTGACTATGGATCACCGGAGTGCACTTTTGTTGTGAAAAAGTACCAGGCTTTTTGCTGCGTCATGCTCCAATATTAGTGCATTGCGCTCGCATACGTAGCGCATATGGAAGCCGTCGGCACGCATTGTGGGGCTAATCATTTACCTTTTGCCAAGTTAAAACGAGGCAGGGTATAAATTTGGGCTCTCACTCTCCTGGTGCCGCCTGGCTGTTGCCGGCTGGCTAAAAAAGCTCTAATAAGACCAGCCCTAAAGAACGCATCCGAAGTCTGGGATCCCTGGCAGGTCACACTCTCAAGGAAGCTTGAAAAGGTAAAGTCACTGACAGTGCCTTGAATCTTTTCTGATATGAGAAATACTACATCTGTTACGGCGCTGAAACGACAGGCAGGTTTGCAGCCACTCAAAAACTGACAAAATTTCCAGGGCATCAAATGTTTTTTTAAATATATGATAACCGTCTTAAAACTGTTAAGTCCAAATTTGTGAAACCGAAACGCTACCGGCTGGATCGATTACATCACCGGAAAGTTCTAACCGCCATTGATGCCCGTATAAATATTTTTAAACAGCCATTTTTTTGTTCTGGGGGTAGAATTGCAAAATTAACTTCCTGATAGCGAGGTTGCACAGCAATACCTTTCTGAATTCGAGAACGTCATACGCGCATTGTTTGAACTGTAACAGTGCCACGCTTCTTGTGTGTGTATGCGTGAGTACATGTTTTTGGGGTGCGGTTCTTAAAGATTTCTCTAAATGTTGATATTTGAAAGAAGTGTTGTATTTCATTTTCACGTTTGTAGCACCCCCTCCTGCCTTGGTCCTTGACCGGACAGGCACTATTGTGAAATAAAAATGAAATAAAAAAAATAAAAACGCGATTTTCGCCGCTTCTGCTCCTGTCCTTCGTGTCAATATCGCGATTGAAGACACAAGTTACAAAGTGAAGCTTATAATTTAAAATTCCTAGTATACACCTAGCAGTTCCCATTTTCGCCTACTTAGAAAAATAAATATGTTTGTAGTGAACATTCTGGTACGGCTGCGATTACAAAACTGGCGTACATTGATCGGAAGTTTTGATATTGTACCTATTAACATTTCCAAGTCGTATACTTTCTTCAAAAACTCGAAAAAAAACAATCAATAACTTCCTTTGACTGACAAACGGCGCACTTCTGCAATCCCATCCACTCGTTCCAACGTTGGCTCGTTTGACCGCTATAGATGGATGGATCGATGCTAACGGCTGTAACCTTTATATCGCGCGGTAGCTTGCGCCACCTAGCCTAGAAGTCAAGAATCGAAACTATGATTTCTTTCCCTCACCAATTTGCTTATCCTCTGCAATTTCGTAACTATCACGAAGTGCGGTGGGATATCACCTGGAAACTATGTCTTCCTGTTGATAGGATAGCGATGGGGTGTTTTCGCGGTTCAAAGTTTCAAACCGAAAACATTAGAAATGGTATCCATTTCTAGTTCTAATCATAATCCTTTTCTTTTTCCTAGTATGATTAGCCCTCCCCATCTCTCTCGACGTTTTCAAAAGCATGTCTTATATCCAAAACCCAGTATGACGCCGGCCTATTATATCAGTGGTCTGTCCCGGCAAACTTAAAAGAAAAGTGTTTTCAGGCGGAAATACCTTCTCCTTTATAAAAGGAAAATATTTCCTAAACACCTCTCCTAAGCTGCAAAAAAAAAACTGATCTCTTATACTCTCAGTAGGTGCATCAAAAACATTACACCTATGGTAAAAGCTATAGGGCTTTGAAAACGTGCATTTGGTATAAAACCCCTTCCAAGTCTGGTATAGGTGCTCAGAAGTTTACTGCGTACCCTTTTCTATTAAAAGCTTGAGTCGAGGAACGATCAGAAAACGGACACAACACACAAGGTCTCCATTTCTTTTATCGTTTCTCGTCTCGCGTTTGTATTGGAAATTACTCACCCGCTTCCCTGGGTTTTTACCCTTACTCCACTAATATTTCACGGTGCTGGCCTCAAATTGGGTTCATCTCTTTTACTGTCATTGAAACCTTGCCTGCGGTGTCCATTTTTTATCTTTGCTCGCGTCTGCTTGTAACGGAAGTTATTCACCAGCTTGCCTTTGTTTTTACCCTTCCATCGCGTAGTAATTTCTACAGGAAAAGGGAAAGAAATTGACCACCCCTTCAACACAGGTAACAAAGTTTGATTTGTGCTTCTTTGTGTGGTGTTTACTTTTTTGCAGACTGTAAAAGCTTGGGTGCTTCCTAAGGAAACTGCATACACATTTCCTCTGTTTGATATTTTTTTAAGCCAGTGAGATAGGTTTTGCATTCATGTGCATATATCACGCTTTCGGTGTCATACCCCTTCATAATGCGCCGGGCCCCTCCCAAAGTCAATTTCTGGACTTCCTCAAGATCTATCTGAAGTCCAACTTCGCTGCTTGGACATGAAATGCGTACCTACAAAAGACGGGAGTAACTATAGGATCCCTCACTGCCCAGGTCCTTAGTGACATATTTCTTGCACATCACGACAGGATTCTACAACATAGCTTCATCTATCAAAGGTAGTGGGAGTATGTCTATACGTTGACAAAATTTTACTATCCCTTGCTCCAGACGATACCAATTTCACAACTATAGTGTATGATGTTCCCTGCAGTTTTAAAAACTGTAAACTGTATGAATCCCTGGAACTCACGTACAAACTGCCAGTAGCAAAATCATTACGATTCATCAATCTACGTCTCTTTGTGTTACCCTGTTACATCTGTGGTTATATGAGCCCAGCGGAAAGCCTTCAACTCTGCACAGTTCAAGCTAGAAAAGAGAGGTATAGTGAGGTTATGCCTTAAGACCTCAATTACCAAGTCACGCCCGCATTCAATGCAGACGAAATACGACGAGCAAGTATACAGTCTAAGGTCAAATAGATAACCTCTTCCCTTAATGTCGCCGGTAACAGAAGTTTTCCTCAGAGAAATCAAGTTAATTGCCGGCGCAGAAATACCCAGAGACCAGACAACTAGACCGGTGGTCGTGCCACATGCGGAGTGGAAGGTCATCTGCTTCTTTTGCATGAATAGTGGTGACGTCAGCAAGACGCCGAGCAATGATTCTGTAATTGGCTCTGATTGAAGGACAAAGCCAATCACAGAGTAGACCTCGAAGCAAGCTGCCTTGATGTCTACCCACTATCCCTTCATCAGAGCAAGTCAGAGTTCGGCGTCGTTCTCGCGTCAAATGAAGCAGACGAACTTGCGCTTCACATAGGCACAATCTATCTCACGGCCTTTATAAAATACCAAAGATAGCAAATGCGAATAAAGTTTTCTCAGCACCACAAAATTTACATCCTCTGCAAAGAAGTGAACACCTTTTCAAAACGCACAGTCAGCTGCACTAAAAGGAATCAAATCTAACTTTGTTACTTGTGTTAAAGGGGTGGTTTATTCCTCTCCTTTTTCCTGTGGAGAAGAGTGCGTTGCACAGACTGGACGGTGCTTAAATGACCGCCTGCGTCAGCTTAACAGCACCAACATTGCCAATGAGAACTCTGGTCACTTAGGCGTTCACTCTACAGGTGACGGCTGTACCGCGCGTTTGGACAACTGTGCTGTTTTAGGCAAGAGTAAAAACCGGCTCACCCAAGAAATTATAGAGGCGGAGAACATCGTACGATAGGATGCCCGGTGCGTTAGCACTTCGTCCTTAACATTATAAAAAACACTATTACTTAGACAAGGGTGTATTCGACAGTAGAATAGTATATCCTCTGGTTTCCTTTTTTTTGTTTTGATAATATTTTTGTAATTAATTTTTGTATGTTTTCCTTTAAACTCTCGGACCTTCTATGAACCTGTGACTCGTTTAGAATAAGGAGGTATTCGACAGTAGGCCAATATATCCTCTTGTTTCTTTTTGCATTTTTGTAAATTATTCTTGTTTTTTTTTTTTGTAGTTTTTGTAACTCTTGGACTCTTGGGAGCCAGAATTAGTCTCCGTTATTTTTGTCTTTGTCTTTAGTTATTTTTCATTACTATTCCCTCATTTTTTCTTCCTTTAACGTTTCCCATCTCTTATATGTTGATAAGCATCCTATTTCTTGGGGTCGAAGGAGAAGTTCGACTAAATACATTCGGACAGTTGATAGTTCAGCGCGGTGTGAGTGTATTTTTCGGGTGCTTGGATTTTTTGAGTGACTGTCTAGGTGTGCGCTGATACGTGGATCATGCTTTATGTACTCACCCAAGCTGCAGTATAAAAGAAACACTAACAATCACTTAGTTACAGGCTTAAGTTGAGCTAGTTGGTATATATTGGTGACGCGTCAGCATGAACGTACAGAAACAGAAGTGGAAATGATAGTACAATAGAATACAACTGACTAAGAACTTTGCTTTAGTACACTTCTTCGGATGTGTATTACAGCAAAGTTCTTAGTCAGTTCTATTCTATTGTACTATTCTTTCTACGTCTGTTTCTGTAAGTTTAAGCTGATGCATCACTTCAAGAATGTTTCTTGTAAACGTATGATGTGAGTAACTCTCTGGTACTTTATCGCTTCGTTTTATGTTACTTTCCACCCTGCTATGATCCCTGATATGGATCAGCAGTATTTGTAAAAAATAAAAGAAATATAATTTCTTGTTTAAAAACGTTAGAACATGCCAAAAATAAAATATGAGATAAGCATACTGCCAGAGACTGTTATATACCCTTATATTTATGCCAAATCTGTCTTAACCCTTTGTTGCATAGTGGCCACTACAGTGGACAAACTTAATTATTTCTTTTAAAATAAATTGCCAGGAGACATAGTACCCGTATGCAAGGTGTCCACTTCAGTGGACATATGTGCTTTCGATTGTCACTCATAGATCGCGCCACAATTCCACTCGTGTAGTCTTATTCACCATCCAAGATGGCAGCTTCCACAAATTCCAGGTAAAGCATGTGCATCCTCGCAAAAGCGTCGTAAACTGTTGCAAAAACGTATTACTTCTATGTTAAACATTTTCATGCCTTAGATTAAGTCTTGAGGTGTAATCTTTATAAATATGAGTGTCCAATAAGTCTTTATTGTTCAGTAAGTGATATAATTGTGGCTTGTCCACTCTGGTGGACACCATGAACAGCAGCATTACGGGCCATGTGCTATACACAAACTGTATATGGTCAGCAGCCCTGTAAATATACTAGAATGCTCCTTATATTTATGCCAAATCTGTCTTAAAAATGCCGCGATAGTTTAGTGGATAAATCGACTTTTATGCATATTCTTGGGTGTCCCCATTTCGGGAAGGCCGCCATGCTCGGCGGGACGGCGGCGGCATTAGACCACCGCGCGGCGCCCCCTGCACGCACTCGCAAGCTTGGCGCCTCGCGATTCAGCTTCCTCGTTTATCTTCCTCTTTAAAGCACGCGGTTTTGAGACAATGGCATTTACTGCATCACTCGCTTCGTCGGAGTCTTTGGCACTGATCGCTAAAGTGATGACTGTGCTTGTTATTAAGAGATGTTGGAAGCTGGCCACTTTGACTTTGACCCCCTGGCGATCAGCGCTAGCGACGACGAGATCGCCACGGGCGAACTCGCAGTCGTCCGCGACGATCTCGTACCTGCATGTGGGTGGAAGGCCAAAGGGCAAGGAAGCAATAGCGAGAGTAGCGTCGGAGTGTGCGACCGTACCGTGGCGAGCAAGCTTCGGTGAGCTAGGGGGATTCTAGGATGAGAAACTGTTCACCTACATACACATCGTTGTCACGTGGTGTATGGCAATATGGTGTAACTAACTTGGGCAGTGTGCCCGGTCGCCAGGTGAGAATGATCAATATTCTTAAATCGATTATCGCAATTACTATAGCTAAACAAATCTCGACACTTGTTCTTTGTATTAAGTAGCGCCTATGAGCATTGCACTTCAACAATAATTTGTCCATTTAATTTCCGTGTCCTAACCCGTTTAAATTACACTGCATTTACATATTTCATGCTGGGAATAAAGTAAAAAGTCGAACATCGTACACTTTGTTTTTGTGAATGTGGTTTACGAGCACTGAATTTGTAGATTCCAAGATATTTCTCGAGCCAACGCGAAACATTTACATCCTCTATTGTTTAAAATTTTCCGCCTGGCAACGGCGAGAAAATGGCAGTGACCAGTTTATTTCCCATCCCATAATCTTACACATTCCTTTCGCAAGTGAGGCCAAATAGGGTAAGGCGGGGCAACATATAAAAGGTAGGGTAAAATAAGTATGAAATTAAAATTTACTTTAAAAAATCTATTCTATTTTCACAAGAAAAAGCTCTTAAGTTTTGTTTGAATTATTTAATTAAGTATTGTAAAAATGTGTACACTAAAGTAAGTCACGCATAAAAAAGGCTCGAGGTACAGCTAAGCAATTCTTATGAGTTATGAACACGAAAGCATGAACGTCGTTCTTCCGGGTCAGCCGTATTTGCGTCGTTCGATCGCGGGCACTCCCAGCTCTCCTCGCTGCTCTGACCTTGGACGCTTCGTGTTACCGGCGCGCTCGCGTCGCGGACACTAGCGCCATGGGGTGGCGCTCGTTGAAACTGACGCGCAGCGGCCAATGGGAGCCTCGTCGACGCGCGCCAGCCATTGGAACCCAAGCCGAAATCCATCAACTTTATTCCGCTCCTTTGGGATCGGGGAAACTAGGTGCCGTTTTCTATACTTTTCGCGTGGTTTCAGAGCTGGGAGCTGGCTTCACTCGGAGAAATGATTTAAGGTGCCGTTTGGCGCTGCTTCAAAGCTCATGACGTTGGCTCGCTCTATCACAAAGTTACAATTTGGTATTTAAAACTATGAAATAAATCCTGCTGCCCCGACACTGGGTGCAAGACGACGTGGCACCCAGTGGGGCAAAATCAAATTAGGGTATCTCTATGTTTATACAGTCTGAAGTTAATCTGCCTCAACGGGCCACTTGACTCTCAGCTGCAGATGAGCAATTCAGCCGGTGCAGTACACCCACTAGCCCGGGGGTCTTCAACGTGCACCACGCAGTAGTGATACACAACAGCCCGCCGGTACGTTACTCATCCAGATCGAAACGGGCAGGTGTGGAAATTGATCCCAGGATTTCTGGGTTCTGCAACCAGTGGGGTGGAAAGAGACGCCACTTTTCGCAGCGAAGCACACCGGAAACGCAACCCCGTTTCCTCGGTTGAAAAATTGCTCTGGCCTCGACATTTACCGAGTTTCGTTCTTAGATCGCTGACATTGACTTCCGGAGTGTTGTCCGGGAAAAAAGATTCGCGGACATTTTTAGAGAGAGCCGAAGGTCACTTCCGTTCGCTGGCTGACTCGCTTGAACCGTCACCGGAGCACTGCATCTGGGGCAGACGTTTTTGCAACGATCAAAACAGCATGTCCTCGTCCTGTATTTGTCATCACATAATCACCATCACTAGACGCGGCACCGCGGGCCTCCTTGGTGTGGGTTGTTACCTTTCTGCGATTCGGTGGCTCTATTGAGCCAACAAGGATTAGTATTATTACTAACAACTTATTTAGACCTGTGAAGATAGCGAACAGTCAGACATACGTCCATGGGCAGAAAGGAGAAGTGTCAAATCTCCCCCCCCCAGCCAATTCAAGGGTCAAGAACTTCAAGACACAGAATCCACCACACTGGCTGCTGTTCGCGAGCCTCTTTCAATACAGGAATGACTTTAAAACGTTATATAATTTTCTTTCATTCATTCATTTTGAAGATTTGAAGATAACATCAAGCATAAATTGACCTGACAATGTAATCCTCTTTGATGAGAACCATTTTTAAATTAATTCAACCTTCGTCACATAAGAGTGAAGTTTGTGCCAGAAGCTCCGTCTCAGAGCAAAACCACCTAGCAGTCAAGGAACTGCGCATGACGTCATGATTCGTAGATACCAACCCACCGCCATCGGCAAACAGGCTACAGCTGGACCAGAGTAAGGCTGTGGTGCTTGGAAGCCGTCTCCGACTGGTTCATCTACCGCGTCCTACACAGTGGTCCCTCAATTGGTGCGACTTCGTACAAGAGCGACGTCGCCGACGACCGCGGGTCTGGCGGTGTCACCGTAGAACGGTGGCGGACGGGGCAGACGCCTGGTCTCCTGCAAGGCGCTCTTCAACTCGACAGCCCAGTGAAGCTTCACCAGCCAGTGAAGCTTCACCAGCTTCATCTGTCTCATATAAAAATGAATCCGTCGTCCATCTTTACGACCGGTTAAAATCGTTCAAAACGTAGAGTTAAGTGCTCGGTCTTTGAAAGCTCTCTTTTTATTATTTGCTCTGCCGAACAGCTTTTAATGGGCACCTGTTTTCTCGCTTTTCAACTATTTTTAAAAATTTCAAGTGAGCGGGCAATGTTTTGAACGCGGAACAACCATCTTCGCATATATGCACGAGAAAGGATAAAGCAATACCTACTTATTGCAAATTGAATAACAATACCTTGGCCTTCACTATATTTTGATTGGCTACATGAACAGGCAGTTACTGATGCAGTGATACTGCGTAGTTGCCGTTTCTCTTGGTTTTCCATATGTCATTCGTTCCCTCGGTACCTAAATCCACTATGCAGAAAAGCGCCGACGCTCTGTTTGCGCTAATAGTGCCTGACAGTGCATATAAATGCATGTATGATGCTGTTGAAGCACCATGTTACTGTACATGAATTGGAGAAGTTGCCGTTTCTCTTGGTTTTCCATATGTCATTCGTTCCCTCGGTACCTAAATCCACTATGCAGAAAAGCGCCGACGCTCTGTTTGCGCTAATAGTGCCTGACAGTGCATATAAATGCATGTATGATGCTGTTGAAGCACCATGTTACTGTACATGAATTGGACAAGTTGCCGTTTCTCTTGGTTTTCCATATGTCATTCGTTCCCTCGGTACCTAAATCCACTATGCAGAAAAGCGCCGACGCTCTGTTTGCGCTAATAGTGCCTGACAGTGCATATAAATGCATGTATGATGCTGTTGAAGCACCATGTTACTGTACATGAATTGGAGAAGTTGCCGTTTCTCTTGGTTTTCCATATGTCATTCGTTCCCTCGGTACCTAAATCCACTATGCAGAAAAGCGCCGACGCTCTGTTTGCGCTAATAGTGCCTGACAGTGCATATAAATGCATGTATGATGCTGTTGAAGCACCATGTTACTGTACATGAATTGGAGAAGTTGCCGTTTCTCTTGGTTTTCCATATGTCATTCGTTCCCTCGGTACCTAAATCCACTATGCAGAAAAGCGCCGACGCTCTGTTTGCGCTAATAGTGCCTGACAGTGCATATAAATGCATGTATGATGCTGTTGAAGCACCATGTTACTGTACATGAATTGGAGAAGTTGCCGTTTCTCTTGGTTTTCCATATGTCATTCGTTCCCTCGGTACCTAAATCCACTATGCAGAAAAGCGCCGACGCTCTGTTTGCGCTAATAGTGCCTGACAGTGCATATAAATGCATGTATGATGCTGTTGAAGCACCATGTTACTGTACATGAATTGGAGAAGTTGCCGTTTCTCTTGGTTTTCCATATGTCATTCGTTCCCTCGGTACCTAAATCCACTATGCAGAAAAGCGCCGACGCTCTGTTTGCGCTAATAGTGCCTGACAGTGCATATAAATGCATGTATGATGCTGTTGAAGCACCATGTTACTGTACATGAATTGGAGAAGTTGCCGTTTCTCTTGGTTTTCCATATGTCATTCGTTCCCTCGGTACCTAAATCCACTATGCAGAAAAGCGCCGACGCTCTGTTTGCGCTAATAGTGCCTGACAGTGCATATAAATGCATGTATGATGCTGTTGAAGCACCATGTTACTGTACATGAATTGGACAAGAAACAAAACGCAAATGTCCAATATTTTTTATTTAATTGATTGAGCCATGAGCCAAATTATTTACTGCGTCATAAACTTTTGTAATGTTTGCTCTTATAATTAAGCGCAGAGAAAAAAAGCACCTGTTTTTCCCCGTAGAAATACTTTAACGGAACGAAAAAGATTGTCAAGTTGCGGGCGGGCTGGTGTATCTTGATCATGATGTTAAAATAAATTGACACTTTTTTCAGAACGGACATAGAGGATGTCAAAAAGAGCACCGTGAAAAATCAGTTTCTTGCGAAAAATTTCCAAAACCGAACAACGTTATCTAATCAGTTACGAGATACCATTGACCTGTGGTTTCAAGTATGTAGCTCCGACTGCAAGATGTATCAATTATAGGCTAACTGAGCACAAACGGAACGGGAAAAACAAAGTGTTAAATTTGGAATTGGCGACACATATTCAGGAATGTAACAATTGTGCATTTAACTGGTCAGAAACAGAAGTGCTATGCAGAGCATTTAATGACATGAAACGGGTAGTGAAAGAAACGATTAAGAATAAATACGTCGGGTAATTGCGTCAGTCAAGCTTCAATGCAGCTGGGAAACCAGTCCAACATGTTTCTCATAATTCGAATGTTTTCTTTTTTCACACTGTATTTTTTTCTGTGTATGTGTGTGTTTGTTCGTAATGTCTTTCTATATTTTTCAAGAGGGCATTGTATGAAGCGTGCGGTCCTGGATTAGGTTTTGCGTGTTTGTTCTTGTTCTTTTTGTGTTTTGTTCAAAACGTCCTTACAGAGTACAATGGTTAACACTTGGCATGTAGAAGGTCTTTTTTGTGATTGTACTGGAAAGGGAAAAGCGTATCGGTATGCGTTGGCGGTGACCTTGGGAGGTAATAATAAAAGATGTGGACGGAATAAAATTTGCTAGCTGAGTTTGAGACGTTTGTTTGTCCCCTTTCTTCTGTGTCTCCTTACACTTTTTTTTTCAAGTTTCCTTCCCAGTGTCAGGATATTAACATCATTATCTTTAACGGAAGTCGGGTTTTTACGGTTTCTTGTCTGCTTAAGGTTACAACAGCACATAGGCGCCAGCTTAGCCTCTAGCGTACATTGCAATAACTGTATGGAAAAAGGCGAATACTTTGTCTCCTATGTGTCTTTAAAACGCGATCTTTGCTTTCGTCGTGATTGGGCTAGGTGTGCTTACGAGACCCCGAAGTACCAAAGCTAAATCAACAATTACGCAACCCGTAAGGCGAACACAGTACCAGCTGAGGTGTTACGTCAGAGCAGTGTTGTACACGTTCCTCAAAAAATGGAACGAAAGCTCGTTCCTCGTTCCTTCTGATTTTTGGAACGCGTTCCCGTTACAAGTTCCATCGGTGTAAAAGGAACTCGTTCCCGTTACAGTTAAAAAATGGAACGCATCGTTACATATACGTTACTTTTGTATTTTGCTGATTACCATATTTAGTTAGATCAAGCAAAGCTTTTTTTTATCTATCCCATCAAATGGGTACATACAAATTTATATGCCGTGATGGAAGGGCACCAGAAGAAGAAAACAAGCGGAATCGAGGTGTTATTTGCTGATATATTGAAGTTTAAAAATCTCAGCTTTTAACCGTATTCATATTTGTGATGAACGATTCAGACGAGCCAAATGTATTGCTACCCCACATGGCACGAGCGTTACAATTTCACACGTTTCAATTTAACAAAGTCCCTTGTTAAAACTTAACAACAGTTGTTTCTCGATGTTGCTGTCCGCAAGACGAGCAAGTGAAGGAGAGGGTAGGGCTTTTGGAAGGTCAGTCTTGGAAGCTACCAGTTCTTCTTCGTGAAGGTTGGATTCGTTGTTCGGTTTGAAGGCGAGGGAAAAGGGGAGAAGGAATCAAGGTTAATTTTTGTGCATCTTTTAAGTGACCGATGTTCAGGATACAAGGGTGCGTTCGATGTCTGGTAGAAGTGTTGTAAGTTGGGCTAGTTGGTATGATGACATGATGAACAGAACAGCGCACAAAAAGACAGGGACAGAGAAAAGGAACATGCAGGACACACAAGCGCTGACTCGCAACTGAATTTATACAAAAAAGGAAGAAGAAGAGGAGGACGTTCTGAAAGACACGCAGGGCACGCAGTGCGTGTCACGCGCGACACAACACCATTTATCTACAAAGTCTGTGCCCCATAGTCCGATCTAAAAACAAGGTTTCGGTTTGAAGTAGTGACACTGATGGGTGGCTAACACAGCAGTCCCCCAGGCTGTTGATGCAATGTGCTTCCAAGATTTCGCGAGTCGTCTTGTCTCGATAATGTCCAATTATTGTTGTGCCTTTGAGGATTGGAGTACACGAGCAGGAATTGCAATGAACGGGAAGGTGACCGCCCACCGTAGATTTTAGTGAACGATCATGCTCGAGAAGGCGATCGTTTAGGCACCGTCCAGTTTGGCCCACATAGCTTTTACCACACGTTAGTGGGATTTTGTACACCACGCCAATTGAACATGGCACATAAGGGTGGCTGTGGCGTTTCAGGCACTTGTTTTTGTTGAGGTTATCCGCTATCGAGCGAACCTTTGAACAGATTTGCGCCATTCTTTTAGGAGCTGAGAACACCACAGGCACATCGTACCTTTGGGCTGCTTTTTTAAATTATGAGAGGTTTTGTGCATGTATGGTAAAATAACCTTTCGTTTATGTTGATCTCTAGGCTTCCTTCGCTTAATCCCTTTAGTCTTACGCACCAAGGCCGCCACCACCTCGTTTAAAACCTGTGATGGAAAGCCTGACTTTTTGAGTCTCTCAACTTGAGCGTTAAAACTTTCGCAAACAGTGTGAAAGCAGGACTTCGTAAGTGCAGCCCCAAGTATGGTAATCGCAATCCCCCTTTTAACAACTTTCGAATGTGCTGATGTGTAATGAAGGATGCCTTTTTTTGACCTAGGTGAGAAACTCCAGCAGATATGGTTTGTATGAAGAGATAACGAAAGGTCCAGGAACTGTAACTTTCCGTCCGAAGGTTTTTCAACAGTGAATTTAAGTCCAAAGCCACACCTGGAAAATACGCTCATAACCTTTTCAACGTAATCACCTTCAACAGATTTGGGATACACTAGCAAAAAGTCGTCAACATATCGGAACACCTTTGCCACTTGTGATGTACTAAGGGCACCTTCAATAGCTCGATCAACACTTGCTAGAAAAATGTCACTAAGAACGGGGGCCACACATGATCCTATACACACACCTGACCGCTGTGTAAAGGTATCATTTTTCCACCCAACTATCATAGAGTTCAGATAGAATTGCAGAAGTTCTAGAAAGCCTTCTAAAGACACACCACTAGAGTTTCTGAAGTTGCGAGTCAGCGCTTGTGTGTCCTGCATGTTCCTTTTCTCTGTCCCTGTCTTTTTGTGCGCTGTTCTGTTCTTCATGATGTCTGGTAGCCTGTGATTTTGTTGTAACGGTAGGTCTCTTTATGAAAGTTGAGAAATGTCTTTATTCGGCCTTAGATTTCTGTGGGTATGAGGATTCGTGGAAGGGGGGGGGGGCAAAGAAAGTAGCTGAGTTTAAAACGTCCTTCTTTCTGTGTCTTTTCTTGCGACTACAAGGTTTGCTTTTTGTACCGCAGTCTCGGGCACTCAAAAAATAATCAATGTCCATAGCTATGTGGCACCCGACTGTCGTCAAGCGAGGACCACACAAAATAAGCCCTAAGATAAGTAGCCAAAAAGTTAACAAGTTAAAAACAATATGTTCGTGAAGATATAGTTTTTATACTTTTAAAATTTCCCTGTTACAAATAAAATAAAAATTACCCCACTGAACGAAAAAAAGGAACGCCGTTACTCTTTCCGTTCCAGTAAAAATGTAACGAGTTCCCGTTCCAGTTCCACCGATGTAAAATGGAACGGCGGCGTTCCTTCGTTCCTCCTAAAAGGAACGCGTTCCAGGAACGCCGTTCCTTGGAACGTCGTTCCGTACAACACTGCGTCAGAGCCGCTAAGGTGTCATTTTAGAGCAGATGCACTGAACGAACGGTAAAGGTGCGAGCGTGCACCATAGAGTCCGCATAGGTGTTTCATATAAAACCGGGTAACACACCGGGCCAAAAATTGCATTCCGTTTTGGAACCAATGAGGGTATACTAAGTAGAGAGCATTTCAACTGTCCGCGAAAGAGGAAGGTGTGTTTTCGTACATCACTTCGGTACAAATAGTTACACTTGCTAAACGAAAAGCGCCGAATAAACGGGGACAGGGAGGTAGACAAGACGAGGTACACTCTCAAATGAAGGTGCATTAAAACCAATGCACGCTCTAATTGTTTCTGGCTATTCGTTCAGAAAATAAAAATGTGACTGTCAAGTGTCCTGACGGGCCACTACCGTACCTGCTTTCCCCTTCCCTTCTGATACAGAATGCATCGCACAATTGTAATGCAGTGTTATCTACTTATCTCCCGAGAATTGTTATTTGTGCTAATTTTGAGTCACATGGGCAACTATCACAGTGCACCGCCAGATTGCCCGGCAGGGACCGTTTTACTGGCCACGCGTGTTATCTTGCTTGCCTGTTACCTCGTTATCAGCGGCCCGTGGAATGTTTTGGCGGAGTGCCGAAAATGGTTCGCGTCGAAATCATGCGGTATCACTAGCGCGAAACCGCGAAGTGGCCGCACTAACCGCTATCGCTATAAAAGTTCGCGTTTAGGCGAAGCTTTTGGCGCATTCTTAAGTTGTTTCTCACTTCACTAGTATCCGCTTAGAGTTCCTTAGAACACCGAAATGTTTGAAGACAGATATCGCAGAACATATTGTCGCGGATGGACACGAATCGACAAGCGTAAAACTAAAAATAAAGGTTTAATCGGCGAGCTTGTGCCAGAAGCAAAGAAAAAAACGAGCCTCGAGAAATCAGCCGCGAGCGTCGACAGCGGCAGCAGCGAGGCGACGATGTGTCGGCCTGACAACTGGCTAGCGCGAGAAAGTGCGTCGTAGTCGGGAGAAGTGTGTCGGGAAGGCCACGGTCAACTTATCAACTATGCTCATCATCTCCAATAATGTGCCAAGAGTTTTCATATGTACATTCATACGTTGCTTCTGTCTTTCTCTTGATGGACTCACAAGAAAAAATTACACCATCTTCCCGAGGGGAACCATGGGGTGATGCGGAGCATCGCGGATCGTTATTAACGGTGTTATTAACGGTGTTAGTAACGTTGTTAGTAACGTTGTTAACTTGCGTGTTATTACGTTGTTAACTTGCGAATGAACGCTGCTTCTCGTTGCCGTAGTTCAGGGTCTGCCGCTCGCTTCAAGCGTTTGCGCTCAGCGTCGCGTGCCCTTCGCTGCGCAGCTTTGTCTTCAGTGGACGTAGCGTTGCTGTTTGTTTGTGGGGTGGTGCTGACGCTTGCTTGCGCCAACCCACTAACTGACGGGGCTGTTGCTTCCATCACACTTCATCGGAAGAACGGAGTGAAGTGGAGTCAACAGCGCTGAACTCGTGGTACCGCTTCTCGCTTGCCTTTATTTTTAATTGCTAATCTTTTCCTTCCTTTTGCATTTCATTTTTCTTTTCTCCTTCTTCCGTCGCTTCGGTTCTCCCCGCACCAGCCTCCGATAGATCTCTTCTTTTAGATTTAGAATAACTTTTCTTCTGCTTATGTTTACATCATTTCCAAATTATCCTCCTTAGAATTGGCAAGCATAGCTTCTCTTTGCTTAATTAGTTTATTCCCTTCTTGACTGATTTCTTTTGGCCGGCCGGATTTGGGCTGCGGCGGACGGGAGCGGCCGAGAAACGCTAGCAGACGACAGCCGCAGAGTTGCGGGAAAGCCCACCCCACTGGAAAGCCCTGGCGTGGCGCTGCGACCCGCGCGCGCAAAACTATCCTCCTTTTACTCCTCCGGGGGAACGCGCGCTACCGCTGCTTATATTCACACTTGAAGGAGAGGAGACTTGAGGAGGAGAGTTGCGCATGCGCGCGCGGTGTGAGTAAAGGGCTGTATATACTCTGTATATACTCCGACGTTGAGCGCAGTGAACGCGGCGTAGCGCAGAACGCGCGCCTTTCATTGGCCGGCAACCAGGAACTCGAGAGCTGTGGCCAATCAATACCTGCGCGCGCTACGCTACGCCGCGCCCGTCGACGTTACGTTGGAGTATAAACGTGCCTTAAGAGCGAACGCACGCGAAGTGCACGCAGCTGGTAGAGAGACAGAGCGGAGAGAAAAACGCGCAGCTGTTGGAGAGAGGGAAGGAGGAGAGTTGCGCATGCGTAGCGTGAGTGCGGACTACGACGCCGCGGGACATAGAGCCGAGCAAGAGATGCTCCGCATCTAAAGAAGTTCAACCCACGCTTATATTTTCCGTTTATCTTTCTTCTGCACAGTTCTGGGGCCCTAAGCTCGACGCTTGGCGAAAACGTCGGCGAGAAATTTGGCGGCCGCGATTGGCCAACGCCACACTTGACCTTGGCGCCGGCCAATCATAGCCGCCGAATTTCTCGCCGACTTTTCCGCCAAGTGTCCAGCTTAAGGCCCCTGAACTGAAAAATAATGCTGGATTACTCTTTTAACAATCAGCCTACTTTCGTGAACATACGCACACACTTCGAAGATTGAGTGACTAAAAAAAAGTGAGAATAATAAAAATAAACATACTTCTAACTGCATTCAATATTTTTTCCGCAATTGCAATATTTCAAACATATGAGCGTAGAAGCTTTATTTTCGAACGAAAGGATATATTTGTTGTCCTAACAGTAAATCTATTACCTTGTGCCCATGCGTCTTACCTTAACAAAGTAAAGTTAACAGCATTAACAAGTTCATAATAAACTTTCAGAAGGGAAAACACGCTCGTGTCATAAACTTAAGTTACAAATTTAGTAACGGCTTTTAGATTCACAACGTCGTTCATGCATAGGTTGAAAAATAGAGGCCCTGGGATGCTTCCCTGCGGATGACATAAAAGGATGTGCTTGTTACTTCATGAACGTCAAGTTTTCTTAACAGAGTAGAAGCGGTGACTCAAATATAAAGTAAAGGAACAATAAAATTTGCTTACGAAGTGGATCTTAATGAAGTTTACAAAGAATAATAATATGGATGATCAAAAGCTCTTTTTTATATATTTATTTCTTTATTTTCAAATACTCTCGGCCCATGGGCCATTACAGGGAGATATACTAGACGTAGAATACGTAATAGTTATATCTACGATAGCATAAATGTAAACACTTACTTAAAGGCAAGTCTGATGCGTCGCAGTTTGAAGACTGAAGAGGCACATAAAAAGAAGAAAAGAAAAACACTTTTTGAAGGCATGTCCTGGTGTTTTTTTACTTTCATAAAATCAACGAGCTCGCCAACTACGTGCCACCATTATGTTCTCACTGTTTTATCCGATGTGTAGTCTTCTTCAACTAACAAAACTAAATAAAATTAACGGCATTTCCCAGAAACAAAAAATGAGAATGTAGCAGTCAACTATTTCTATTTCGAAAGGTATGTGTCCGTAATAATTGCTCCAGGATTCAAAGGAATGAAGCATTAGTGGAAAGTTACTAAAACTATATTTATCTTTTTTTCATATTTAAAACGGGTCTTGGATATTTGTGTTTTTCATTTATCTCCCCTGTTCCCCTCTACAGGGATTATTATCGTTATTCTTGTTCAGCTCACTTGCACCTTAGCATTAATTGCATTATCCTTCTTTCGCCACCTGGATTTTCTTAGCAAACACACCAGAAAAAATATAAATATTGAAAACATGGTTTATGGGGGTGAAAGTATATCAAGAAAGTGCTTTAATGGGCGTATTTGTAGGTCATCACAGAGGGAATTCAGACTTTCTCTTTTTTTTGCGTACAATACCTCATCCCAGGTTTAAGAAATACAAAACTTCTATTGCTGCTGCCCGTATATTTGCACGCTAAAGTGTCACCGTTTAAAGTAAGTTAATTTTTAATCATTGACTAGAGGCGCTCATTAAAGAAAGTTCCCTCAAACTTACAGCGCCTCGGTTAATGTTATTGGGAGGCCGACGACTTGAACTGTAATTTAAAATGGAGTTCAGTTTTTTTCTGGAACAAGTCTATACAATTTTAGATTCCTTAAAAACCGTGTAATGGTATTGGACTTTAGCTGTTTGTAGCAGTCCTCTTAACTGGAAGCGATGTGCCTTACATGGGAGCAGAAAGCACGCACGAACTCTTACCTCCGGCAGAAAGTGTGGACAGGCAGGCAGAGGTCTTCAACGACTATTTGGTGTTCCCAAGCAATAATCCTTCTTTAAATATATCATTCCGGGAAAAACCATGATGGCCCTAGCCAATCAGGTCACTCAGAGAAAATTCAACAGACAGCTGTTCGAGGATGTGGCGCAAGTCTTCAACACGCCTACGGCGTCGAAGCGGATTTTCTGTTGCCAAGGAAAAAAAGGAGAAAAAATCACTGGCAGTGCTTTATATCTCCGTGCTCGCAAGTGAAGCGTGCGATGTACAATCCTTGATATGGAAAGTTTTTTTTATTGCGTAAAGGAGGAAAAGCGTTAATGTTAGCGTCTCTACGATGCATGCGCGTTGTCGCCATGCGGCAATCCAAGTCGCACTTTAGGTATTGTGCAAGCGCAGTGTGGAACACGCAATGCTAACGCAACGGCACAGTGCTAACGTTTGCTCGCATACACAATGCTAAAACAGGATCGGACGCGAATGAGATATGACGTCTACCCGACGTATTTATTTTTTAAATGGAAAATAAACTATTCCTTGCTTCTACTGCCTTCACCACGAACGAACAAAAGAGTAAATATACTACTCAAATAAAAAATAACAGCGTCGCATGGTCTTCTGAAAATTTCAAGTAAATCGAGTGAGAGCAGAAAATCCTAGCAAATAAAACCATGTAGAACATGACGAGTTTCAGCATAGCGCTCCGTAAATGTGACTGCCTTTGAGTATGGGCCGGAATCGGCCGGGGCTGTAGTTTCCACTGAAAATATTGTTCATTTACTTTTATTCCGGGCTCAGCTGGGACAAAAAGTGCGTCGCACGAACTCGCACTTTGCAAGACGTTAGGAAGACACGAGCTTATTCATGTATTTGGCTTGAAAACAATAAGTAAAGAACGCGGATCTGCAGGAGGGAAACAGGGGCAATCCCCCCGAGAGGGACAACATGGCTGACATTGAACCTACTCTCTTATTTTGTGAACAGTCTACAAATTCGCACCTGCGAGTGCATGAAGGTGCTAGTCTTTGTGAACTGCCCTCCTAAGTCTTTATTTGAGTTTTATTCCTACTATATTTTTAGGTTATTCTGAACATAGCAACCAAGAGAGATTGTCGGTAGCCACTCTCAACTGTATTTTTCTGTGGAAACTCACACTCTAGTTTTGAGTCGTTCAATCCTCCAATCTTTTCTTTATGTTTTTAGTTGTTTGCCTCTGCATAAATCCAGATTTTTGTCAGTGGGTGTTGGGTAAACTGGCGGAAGTTGCGGTTGACACCGGGAAGGCTGGCGGACGAGCTAATGAACAATTTGATTCATACATGCTGGGCGAAGACGGCTTGTTGCTTCTCTACATCCCAACGATCGACGAAGCGGAGGGTAATGAGTCTCCCTTCAGGGTGGTGATTCCCAGGAAGCTACGGAAGAGGTTTATCGGGTACTTCCACGACTCGGCTCTGGCAGGTCATGGCAATGGCAGCAAGACTTTTCATAAGTTATTCCGCGCCGCGACCTGGCCGGGGATGAGGCAAGACGCACTCCGATACGCCCGCAGCTGTCCAGCCTGCCAGAAAGCAAAGCCCAGAGGGGAAGCCTCCGGGCTTGATGCAGTCCGTGGAGAGTGACTACCCGTCGGAGATCGTCGCTTGCGACATAATTGGCCCACTGCCGAGAAGTCCGCGGCGAAACCAGTACCTCTTGGTTATTACCGATCATTTCTCAGAGTAGGCAAAGTTGTACCCACTGAGGAAGCTGGTTTCAGTGCGGATCTGGGAAAAGTTACTAGATACTTTCCTACGCTTCGGCACAGCCAGGCGTCTCATTAGTAATAATGCTAGTTATTTTACTAGTAAAGCGTTCGTGGACTCCTGCTTGGAGCTGAACATAAAGCACAAGATGACTACACCGTACCATCCCCAAGCCAATATCACTGAGCGAGTGAATCGGAATGTTAAGTGGATGCTGATAGTGCTAACGGAGAGACACCGAGACTGGGATGAGCCCATCGCCGAGATGGGTTTTGCCATTCGGAATACCGCGAACACATCGATTGATTTCACGCCAGCGTTTCTGAACCTGGGTAAAGAACAACCGTCTCCGCTCGAGAACGACTTACGGAGCAACCAAGGAACACCAGGACGCCCGCTCTCTAGGTACGCGGAACAGCTAACGAACCGCTTGTCTGGGGCGCTGCACGATGCTAGAGAGAATCTCGATTCCGCAAGGATAGAGCAAGTGGCGCAGTATGACAAGAGCTATAGGCCCTTTGAACTAAAAGTTGGTGACTTGGTCCTGAGAAGAACCCACCCTCTGAGTAACGCATCTAGCGGTTTCGCCGCATCGCTTGCTCATAGATGGGAAGGGCCCTATGAGGTAAAGACGCGAATGTCGCGGCTTACCTATGAACTCGCTCGGTGTGATACAAATGAGGATTTGGGTCCAGTTCACATCGCGGATCTGAGGGGGTATTACCGTCGGGATGGGGAAGATAGTTAATGAAAACTACAGCCGCCGCCTCATTCGGCAGCAGAAAGTAATGATTTTCCGGTGTTCTAACAGTGTTCTTTCAACACAGGATGCCTCCTTGGAGAACCTGTCCCAGAGGGCCCTACCCAGGAGGCCCACCGGACGGGCCAGACCCCGGAGAAGGAAGGCACTGGTCCGGTCGACCAAACCCTCGCGGCGGCCGATCAAGGAGGCGTCAACACCGAGGGTGGCCGAATGGCGGAACAGGCCAACGCCGCCTGGGCTCCGCAGGCACCGCGAGCCCGGCACCAGGGATGCCCGCGTGGCACGAGACAACCCCGTCCGCAGCAACATTGCGGCAAGGGCCAGGTCCGTCCGCGACGGCACCTCCGCACAACGGAGCGGGTCCGTCTGCGATGGGGGGACCTGCCTGCAGTCGGCCCCCTGCCACACCGTGACCACGTGGACGGCGTGGGAAGAAGGGGGCTGTCCACTTCGTCGCCGGCGTTGGAAGAACCAACCAAGACCAACGCCCGGCCAGCCCGACCACGAAGACCCACACCCGTTCCGTGGCCACACGCAGCCGTTGGCGCCACGGATCTTGGGAGCGCCGGACACTTGCTGGCTATGCGGGGTCCCGATCATACATCTGGAAACCCACGTAGCAGGTCGACTCCAGCTCGACCTGCTGAAGGCCCGAACCCTCCCGGACGACGTGGCGGCAGCGGTCCAGACCCTGAGAACAAGCCGCCCGGACCTTCTGGCTCCCGCTGCCTTCGCCTCCGTCCAGCCAGCCCGGCCTCCCGAGAACCGTGCCGCCGCACCAGTTGTCGCAGCCGCCGCCGTCGAAACCGCCACCACGACGGCCCCTACCACATCGGCCGCTTCCACCTCTTCCGGCCCAAGCCATGGGGCCGGTGTCGTCCACCTGCCCCCTCCGTCCCTTCGACTTCCGACGACGCCGTCATGGCCGAGGTGGAGCAACTTCTCGGCCAGACATGTGAATCCGCGAGCACCCGGGGCCCCCCGAAAACCGGGCCTTGAGGCGGGAGCGGGGGGGGGGGGGGCGGAGTGTGAGAAGCCGATTTGGAAGACGGCGCGGGGGGGGGGGGGCACATGCTGTGGCCGGCTGACCGGCGCTTAAGATCAGGGCGCGAGAGTTCGAGACAAGGCGCGACCGGGAACGGCCGGCAACGCAGCAAAGCCCTGCAGGCCCGGCGATCCACGGCCAAGACACGGTCAAGAGAGAGCAAGGAACAGTAAAACGCTTTTCTCACATCTCCTCGATCGTGTGACTTCTTGGAAGGGCGGACCAGGCGGAGACCGATTGGGCGGCAGTATAATAGAGCGACCCACAAGCTAAACGCGCACAGTATTTTTTACGATTCCATTGACTGGCTTGCACAAGAAGGTTAGGTCACGCTCTGCTCCTCTATCATAAAGTTACCTCAGAATAACTTAGCAAAAACATTAAAATGCTGCAATTAATTCTCCATAAAGAAAAATTTAATTTTTTTGTCCTCTTCTTTTTCATTCACATATTCTTAGAGCATGTGCATCTGGTTGGTGTAACAGATATCAAATTCCGTATTGGGCCTACCCTTAGAAAATATATCGCCTTTAAATAGAACAATGTTCAACACGTCTCCAACACAGCTAACAAAATTTAATTTTAAATACGTGGTAAGAAAAACGACAGAGTATAATAGTTCAGTTATGCACGTTGCACTGTGGGGAACCAGTAAACCGGGCAAAGAAAACGTTTTCAAAAACCGTGCAGTGAAAAAAACAAATATAACAGACTAGGTGGTGATTATTCGTTTAATTACTTATTTAATAATTTAATCGGTATTGTTGAGGTTGATTGATTTGTTAAAGTATAACAAAATTACAAATGTTAAAAAATACTTTGAATGAACGTAATTTCTGGAATTTCTATTGTATTTGCAACGCGGTAATATCATAGCTTAATGCAGCCATTGCATCTTTTTTATGGACTTGTTAACCAGATATCTAAATACATCGGCTCATTGCAGAAGTGGAAGAAAGAACAGAGACAATGGATACGGCGTTTTAGTGATGTTAAGCTGTCTGCCACTACCGTAAATTCCGGACTACAGTCTGCATCCGGTGAATAATCTGCAGGGACGAATATCACCTGAAAAATAATCGTTTTTAGGTAAATAAAAAGGATAACGACAGCATTCTAGCGCTTCAGAAGTAAAGGAGGCATTCAAGTCCCTCGTTCCTACGTACATGTTAAACCGGCTGTGCGACGATTTTTGCTCCTTCAGCCCACATTCCGCTTGGAACTAAGCTCAGAAATTGTTATTATAGTTCGTCTGTTCCCATCTTTGATTGAACACGACCCATTAGTCGATTGTTGGCCGATGCTATGATTGTCATGAGCCCAGTCGAGTTTTCGGGCGCACGGCAATCGAGAACGTCCTAATATACCGTGACACAAGCTGCAATCTGCGATGTCACCTGACCTTACGGTCTCAGCAACGCTACTGGATCTATCAACGTTGGGTGTAATGGCTTAGTGTAAAGTGATGTCATCGCGTATCGCTACGCGACGACTTAACGCCGTGATGTCACGTGACCCCATGACCCATGATGTCACATAATTAATTGGAGCGCTAATACAAACCCGCCATGAAATTCCACCATTTCTCATTCATTGCACTTATGTATACGACGATGTTCTAATAAACATTTAAAAACCTGCGTCTTTTTTTTAATCTCAAATATTTAGTTTATTGATTCATAAAAAGAATATATATAGGCTGAATCGTTCTGAGCCTGTCACCGTTAAGTAGTTTTCCGGTTCAGTTCTGGTTCAGCCCGAAGACGCCGGCAACGATTTCATTTCGGTTCCGTTTCAGTTCATCCAAAAAGAAAAAGGCTTGGTTACGGTTGTTGGTTTGGTTCACGTTCGACATTCTGGTCCCAATCACGTGAAATGTCATCAGTAGCTAAATATAAATGTTGATTTGAAAAGTAAAAAATATGTATTAATCTACCTTAGATTCTGAGTTTTTTTACATTTTTACTTCAAATTTTAACTTTGAGTTTATATACTTATCTACAATTATTTATTTGATTGTTCCTCGTTCATATTTTTTTTTTTTTTTTGCCATCAAGACAACGAAAGATCACCGATCTGGCACCCTTGCCAAAACGTTTCTGGACCTCTGGGGCCCTAAACTCGTCAAACACAAAATTGGAGCCAAAAGTTCGCGGAGCACGCCGATTGGACGTCGGCGAAAAAGTGCGAAGTCATCCTCATGATAGGCCAATTGGTGCGTCCCGTCAACTTCGGACCCAAATTTGTGTTTGACGAGTTTAGAGGCCCTGGTCTAGATGACAGTTCAAAGTACGATGATTTGCGGGTAGCTGAAAGTTGCAAAATGGAAGCTACCTAATGGCTGAGGACTTTCGTTTATTTAGTCCTCAGCCATTAATATTTGAGGTAAGCTTTCTTATGAGAACGCCTTACATTTTCAATTTTTTTATTTAGGTCATTGCTGACAAATGCTCGGAAGTTAACGAAAAGCGCAGATGCCCTAAGGGCATATGTTTTACCAAAGTCATGTCAAATATAACATTGCGGAATAAAAAGCGTCATAAAAATGCTGGAGAGGGATTCAGACATTCCTATTGCCACATATGGTTTGGCTGTGGTAGATTTCGTTATCCGAGTTATAACATGGTATGCTGCAAAGTGGAAGTACAAGTGGTTTTGACAGCTGTTACGTTAGCAGTACGCATTCACAAGCGGACTGTTATTTCATAATATGGGGAAATAAAAGAATATTTCCGAACTTCGCCGTCTTTTACGTAGTCGTTCTGCTGGATTTATGCAGACCCTCGTTCGTTCTGTCAGAATCAGCCTATAAAATATATGCGATAAGCCAGAACACGTTAGACGCGTCTGACGAAATATATTTCGCATTGCAAGTCTGAGAGTAAAGGTGTATCTTTTTCTTCATACACTACTGCTTTCACTTTACTCTCTCACTCTGGTTATTAAACGACACATTTAATATTATTTTTTAAGTAAGTAAAACTAATAAATACCGGCGGGGTTAGAAGTCTCCACGGCGTTCACTAATGCCCTCCTCATGCCATACAAGTCGTTCTACTTTTTCTTTTCCTCGATTATCATAGAAGAATAGAACCGGCTTCGGCAAAAAGGCACAATTTGTGAGAGCCTTGTAGAATTTTAGTAAGTGTAAAATTCTTCAACGAGATGAAGTAGTAAAACAATTTTACTACTTAAATTTGTCTCAATATATTATATTTCTTTCTTCTTGAAGCTGTCATTGTTTATTATCTTCCAATATGGAATTTCAGTACGAGCTTCACCGTGATATGCTATTATATTCTTCTGTACCGGTATGAGCATTGCCATTTTACCACGTCTGTATATTTTATATTACAGAAGTGAATAATTTTTTTTGCCTTTCCCTAGTATGCTTTAGTTCTCAGCAAAGAGCCAGCAGTTAGTCCGAAAAAATAATCGAAACGCGAAAGCACCTGGATCAAGCCTGTTCGGGTGCCGTTTTTAAATAATGGTGCAGTCAGAAAGAGCAAAAGACGAGTATTTTGTAGACAACTTCGTTTCCGCTCCTTGCAGGCAAATACTGTAAACGACTTAATTTTCGGGGACTCAAATTTTCGCGAATCGGGCCAAAGCTAAAAACTTGAAAATATTCGCGGGTTCTAATTTTCGCGCATCCAGTGTAGCTTCCGTAGCGATCACATATTGCCCGAATTGTTCGCGGGACGTATTTTTCGCGAATTGTAGGCGATTCGCGAAATTCGCGAAAATTAGGTCCGCGCGAAAATTGAGTCGTTTACAGTATATATTCAATCTGGCATCCTCCAAAGTTTTCATTGATTTATTTTAATTTCAAATATATTGATTGTACGTTGTAGGCCGTACAATCTGGGTGTACGGTCCTCCGTTACTTTCTAGATGCTTTGAGTTTGACAAAAAGAAAATGTCTACTATAAATTTCACTGAATGTATAAAGAAATATATTATATGAAGAATTTGCAGAATTTGTTGAAAAAATATGTTGCCAAGATGTATTTTCAATTTCTTCTTGAAAACTACGCAATTGAACAGGGGTGGTAGACTGAACTTTAACCACTGGAACAGGGTAACTGCGATTATTTTGGAATTGTTCATTGTGCAAGCAGAAATAAATGGTAAGATTATCACTGATATCAGTAGAGAGAACACCTGATGATACAACCGATTTTTCATAGTTTGTGATGAACAAATTAAGAGACCATGACGTATTTGTTCTTCTTGGGGGATGTTTGATACGATTCGACAACTCACTTGAAGCAGTAAGGATTGTGAAAGAGCTTCTTGGGCCAGAGTTCGAAATCATATCAAGGTTGAAGCCACCACCCATAAGAAACTTGTAATTGTATTCGTTGACATAGTTGCACAATGTCTGCGCAAAACTAAGAAACGGTATGAAACGGAGTAACCTACATAGAATGGAGAACAGCGTATTTTTGAAACGCACAGTTACACCCTAAAAAAACAGTGATTTCACAAAACGATTGCAATATCTCACAATTTATTTCATTGTTTTACCAACATAGCAATACTACCGCATAACCTATCGTTTCTATTTAGATTGAAATGAAAATATTTCGGAAGCAGTAAGTAATCAGCACTACTACTACCACGTATCAGTTACCATGACGACCTCAATAGTCGGTCCAGTGCAGTGGAACAAAACAGCGTTCGACTGCACTGGAGGTTCTTCACCATTCTCTTTATCATGTTATCAATTGTTTGCTTTTTGGTGTTCGAACAAGATGCGTATATCGTCATTCCATACATCAGTTTTGATTCACCTTACATTTAGTTAACTGTTTTTCTAAATGCGATGTCGGCTTGACTACGAAGTCTGTATAGGTAAGATTGAATCGTTCTCAACTGCTTTATTAGGTAATCTGTGTGCGAATTCCACAATAAAGTTTGTCAAAGTTAATTCTCAGGTATTTAGCTGCTGTTGCGTATGCTAGTGGTGAACAGCAACTGTTCCTGCATTTCGTTGAACGCAACGTCGGCTTCCAACTCCGCCATCCGACGTCCCATCTTGTCCAGTGCCACGTACGCTTGGCAAATTAGAAAGGCCGGCGACGACGAAAACGTTGGTTCGAAAGAACCTAAAAGAACTTAAACACGGTGGACCAGCAAGTGTTGACAGGGTAGAAGAGTTGTCTCCAAAGTGTTTTGTGAAAAGATTTGAGGATGATATTTTAGTTTGCTCTGTTCAGGAAGGGTTGGACCATGTTTTAGAACAAGTAATAAGGTCAGCGGCGCCAGAGTTGAGATTCACGACAGAGAGGCCAAGGGGCGAGGTCCTGCAGTTTCTCGACCTGCGTTTACATTTGGAACGAGGTCTTTGTTGGGAGTATGGGAAGGTAAACCCAAAACCGGTTTTGTCAAAGAGTAGCTGTCACTCGAAAAATGTAAAAGCCGGGGTAGTCAGATCTTTGATTAGTAATGCGTTGGTGAGATCATGCATGCATTTCGGACCGGAGGCACTAAAAACCAGTGGGACAGACTGGTAATGGCAGGATATGGGGAAGTGTACATCAAAAGGAAGATTGCCCTACAGTGCAGGGAGAAAAAGGGGACGACGCAAGAAATCAGGAATAGGTACGCTGTGGTTCCGTATTGTCACGAGGTGTCCCACAATCTTAGAGCATGTGCAAAAAAATATGGCGCGGATGTCGTATTCAGCACGAATTTTAGGTTAGATAGATTGACACCTTTTGAAACGGTTCAGAGGGGCTGTCAGAAGGCGCATAGGGAAAAGTCGGTGCCGTGTAGCGTAGGCCTGATGTATGAGATTCATTTGGCATGTGGTTTTAAGTATGTGGGCCAAACCTCTCGGTGTTTGAACGATCGTTTAACAGAGCACAAAAGGAACGTTAAAAATAATGCAGCGAATTCGGAGTTGGCTAAGAATCTGGAGGAGTGTAGAAACTGCACAACGGATTGGTCTGGAACGGATGTAGTTGTTAAGGAGAACAACGATGTTAAAAGGGTGGTAAGAGAAACAATTAGGAATAGATCGTTGGTAAATTGCATTAGTCAACCTTCCATGCAAATAGGAAACCGCTGCAGGCAATTTTTACAGTTTTAAGAGTTTTTTTTTTCTTCTTTTTTTGTGTCTGGTGTGTATTGTTTGTGGGGGTTATTTTGGAGGTGACCTGTTTTGAGTGGGATGTGGGTGTGGGCTGTTGTCCTGTGTATTGTGAGGACACAAAAGCGTTGATTGAAGTCTTTGTGTGCCATATCTTCTGCTAGAACATTTCACTTGGAAACGTTGGGAGTGTCCGCTTCTTTTGTGATAGAGTGGAACTTGCAAAGTCACGGTACAGAGGACAAGTCGTTTGTGATTGGCTGATGACGACGAGAACGAACTATATAAGAGGAGGTTGTTGAAATAAACTGGTAGCTGAGTTTGAGACCTGTCTGTTTTTCTGTTACTTTTGCTCTTCTAAAAAAAAACCAGTCTCAGGGTAAACGACGAAATGGTTAACCTTGCGGTCTTGGTACAGGTGCACTGAGTTAACATGTAAGGTAAAACAGGGCATAAAGCAATAGTACATACAACACATACAACGGACAAACCCTAAAAACAAAAATGCACTAAAAAATTACAAAAATAAACACAAAGCCACAACACACGATAAGCTTGATGGCACTACCGCCACCACCAATCGTTAGATAGAGAAAAAAAGGCACCCAAAGTATGGAATTCGGGTGTGAACACCGCGAATTGGTGCATACAGTTCAAATTCAAGTGATGGCCCTTAGCGCTTTTACAAACTGCAGCGTGTTATTGTTAAATATATCGAGTGTTTCAGAAAAAGAGGAATTATAAGTATGCCCAAGTCTGGATACAGGATCGTGGAGGTTGAGTAGACGCCTATTGCAGAAAGACGCATTTTGCCTTGTTTTTTTAGAGGAATTTTTAATAATAATAATAATAATAATAATAATATTAAATCTTTATTCGCAAATTGCCCAGTACCAAGATCAATTTCGGGTCCGATCAAAGCCATCAGGGGCTTGTAGGATCAGACCCAGCAGTTTAATTGACAAAAGTATCACAGGCACGGCGACGACGAACACTCAACCAACACACAGAATTAGGCTAAGCCTCATAGGGCCCTGGAGTCACACAGGCACGATGAGGACGAGAACACAAAACACACTCAGTTGGATCAACATTGTAGATCCTTCGAGTCGCACAGGCACGACAACGACGAGCACACGCCAACAATCACACAGTTGGTAGAACCTCGGAGGGCCTTGGAGAGTAGTGCAAGGTCACGTGGCACGATAAGTCGTAGAATGAGGTTGAAGAGGAAAGGAAACAAAACAAACGCAGACGCGCACCCATGCGGCACCTTGGGCGACTGAATTCGTTATGATCATAAATGTAAAAAAAAAAGACAAATTTAAGCATGATTGAACACTTGATGCTGCAGGAGCCCCTATAAAAATGGTTATCGCCGTTCAAAAGAAATATTATTGCCAAATGGTAATAGGCGTCTATAAGCAGTTAATCAGCAGGCTACAGATGTTCATCGTCATTGCGACGTCATCCTGTTGACCCGGATAGCCATTTCGCCACCGTCAACTTTTTGCCATTGCATTGGTTATTGTCGGTGTATCACCAGTGTATCTACGTGTTAATGCTAATTGGCTACAGGAGGCAATGAAAAGACTATAAATCTTATAATCTTTTGATTGCTTCCAATAGCCAATCAGCATTAGCATGTAAATGCACTGGCGATGCACCGACAATAACCAATAGAATGGCAAAAGGTTGACGGTGGCAAATGATATCAGGTCAACAGGATGACGACTCAATCACGATTAACATCCATGGGTGGCCGTGGATGGTATTCGTCGTTTAGACATCATTTGATCAACCTTCGTAGCCATTTCGCAACTGTCAATGTTTCGTCAATTTTCAGCTGGCCAGCCAAAAAATCCATAAGAAAAGCATCCATGACCTCACCGGCTTCGGCAGTGTCGTTTACGGGCTGGTGCGATTTCATGGCCTGATACACGTAGTGCCGGCTTGCAATATGGGAAGAAAACAAAGATTGAAGACAAAGATTGAAGAACAATTTAAAGAACCAAAATTTATTAATCACAATGTCATTAAATTGACTAGTGTTTTTTGCAAAAGACTGAGTTAATCGCCCAAATGTAAACGATGAGTGAAAAAATGACCTTTTCTTGCTTCCCGACATGTTTGTAAGGTGTGAGCTAAAAGAAGAAAAACATTATAAATTAAGTGGACATATAACCAGCAATATCTTTGCAGCACATTCGATATAATGCACAGAAGAACCTTGCTCACATGTTTTCTCGGCTGTTATGTTCACGGACACCGGTCCTATCGAATGTCCAAAAGTATATACCTTATTTACTCGCATAATGAACGCACTTTTTTTTCCGAAAAATCGAGGCAAAGTTGGGGGGTGCGTTCATTACGCGAGGTAAAAGTTTTGTGTCAGTATTTACTCGCATAAAGAACGGACCTTTTATCCCGCAAAAATCGATGTAACTTCTTATCTCTTTGCGCGCAACGCAACGCGGACACTCCAAAGCCAAACTGCGATGCGCAAAAAAAAATGCCCCTCTCCATGTTTGTTTTTTTGCTTCTGTGTTTGTTTGTTTTTCCCCCGCCTTTCGCAAGTTGTTTTGTTTGCCCACGCTGCCCATGCTTTCGCGACCTCGCTGCACCAGGGTAGAAAAGTGCCTTCATTTCGAAGGCTTCTCGCTTCTCTTTCCAAAGTGCGAGGAGGAGGCAAGGGCAGGATGCCTTCATTATGTGCGCTTTGCTTGGGCGAGGGCTTCTCTGCTTTTCTTTCTTATCTCCTTGCGCGCGGCGCGCGACCCTGGAACCAAACTGCGTCGTGCGAAAAAAGAAAAGAGCTCCTCTTTATGCTTTTTTTTCTTTTCTCTTAATTCCGTGGTTCTTTTTTTTTTTTTGCCGTCTTTCGCAAGCTGTTTCGCTTTGCTTAGGCGAGGGCTTCACCGCTTCTCTTTCCTATCTTCTTGCGCGACGCGGGCGGCTCGCGACCAACCTGCGCTGTGCAAAAAAAAAAGAAAAAAAAGCTTCTTGTTTTGTTTTGTTTTTTCTCTTGGTTCCGTGATTTTTTTTTTGCCGCCTTTCGCAAGCTGTTTTGTTTCGCTTTGCTTAGTTAAGAGAAGCGGTTCTCCGCTTCTCTTTCTTAACTCCTTGCGCGCGGCGCGCAACCCAAAATCCAAACTGCGCTGTGCAAAAAAATAAAATAAAAATCTCATGTTTTTTTTTGCTTCCGTTGGATCTTTTTTTATTTTTTTAACGCGTTTCACAAGGCGTTTTGTTCGCTCACGCGGCACATGCATTCGCGACCTCGCTGCACCAGGATAGAAAAGTGCGTTCATTTCGCGGGCGTGGAGGGAGGGGGTCAAAATTTTGACTTCGAGTTGGGGGTGCGTTTATTACGCGAGGGAAAAAAAAAGTCGAAATTTTGAGAGCCGACTTGGGGGTGCGTTCATTACGCGAGTGCGTTCATTGTGCGAGTAAATACGGTAGTTTGTGTTTGAATTACAAACTTCATGAGTTGCCTTCCTGGTTCTTATGCCCAAAAACTGCCACGCAAGGTGGCCGGTATGACTACTTGGAACACATACCCTGTTCCTTTTGCTTTACTCCCTTTATTTCACCTCCTTGCCTCTCTGCATTGTGTTTCTTGCTTGGTCCTGTATGACACTAAGAGATTCAGGCCCTCACGACACCCCATTTTTCCTTACCACCTACATGCCACCATGTTCAAGCAGTGCTGATTGCATCAAGCTCCACTGCTTTGATCTGGCATGCAGGGTGCAGTGATTTGTTTGAGGCAGCTATGGTTTAGCTCGATGGGCTAGAATTTTTGCATCCTAATATTTCAAAATCTTTTTAACTGCAACTATAAACAACGCACCACTGCGATGGCGCGGCTGTCGGCACAGCACATGTGCAGACATGTCTGCTCACACGAATCTGGTTCCTGCGCATGCAGTGCCCATAGCTGCTGTGGGCAAATGCAAGCTTGTTTGTAAACAGTGCGTGACTCATAGTTCAACCACAATTTTAAGAAGTGTTGAAACAATTGTCAACCTGTAAAATAAGGCAATCTTTTTTACAGCCATAAAAGCTAAGGTGAAATAAACAGAGAGAATATAGCTTCCTGAAACATCTATAGCTATCCCAAGGGCATTATCAGTTGTTACATCTTCGCTCATGTCATAATCCTTTATTGTGACTGCATAAAGACGCAGCAGCAGGGTTCTACTGTATTTCACATAATGTTTGAATGTGCAATAGCTTTAACTTCCACAACACATTAGCCAACCATAGGTTGTCAAAATGAGAACTCCACAATAATGCAATAAGTATGAATACAATAATAATCCCTGGAAAAGGGGTACAAGGGGGACAAATGGGAATCTCCTTTGTCCCCCTTGTCCCCCATCTCCAGGGATTACTATCGTCATTCTTGTCTTGAATAAAAGGGTCTACTTGTGTCTCTTAAGAGAGGGAAGCAGCTTACCTGAAAGAGCATAGTGCCCCCGGGACAGAAATCGTGAGAGGCTGTCCTTGACTTGCTTCCCCACATTGCCGTACTCCGTGAAGGTGTGAACTGAAAGAGCAGATGAGAATTGCACTTAAAAATGGTAATAGCCCCTAGAAAGCTACACTCAAGTATTGGTACTCTTTTCCTCATTGTCCAGTGCTGCCAAAACGGTCATTCATCCATTTGGATGGTGAAATTCGTTCACGTGCATGCAGCTTGTGGGCACTGCAATGTTGTCATTACGTCATTACTTCAATTGAATGTAATATTCACTTCACATTAGACAAAGATTTATGTATTACTTTTGATAAAATCTTTAGATGCATGGCGATTTTAACAGCAGCTTGGGGGGCGTTCCCACAGATGCACCACTCTTCAGTCGGTTTGGAGAGTGAATCTTTAAACGCTCACTCTTTTTATCGTACGGGAGGAAGCACCATCTATCCCCTAACATCGGAAATAATTTTCCTTTAAAAATTAAAGCTATGACAGCCACACAAGAAAAGTTTCGTACAAAACAAAATATAGACAAAATAGGGACAAAAAGAGTCCCAATATTTTTTGGTCATGGATCCCCAGTCAAGGGGTTAAGAAATAGATTGATCTTGTTTTTCAAAGCAAAAACATGCCAGGACTATTTTATAGTGTATAGCTCTATTTACTGTGGTCATAATGAGGTGGCGTAGCCTTTGTCATTTGCCCAATAATGCTCAACAAACACAAAACTAAAACGAAAATTCTCGCAGACCAAGAGCCATTACTACAGCAATTGCAAGTTTTGGGCGTAAACATTTCGGCAGAGGCCTGCCTGGTCAGAAAAAAGCTTAGAAATTCAAAAATTTCCGTTCACACACCCGCATATGTGTTCCCTACATAAAGGGGACTAGCGAAGCGCTGTCATGTACGGTGGCAAAAGAAAGTATTCAGGTGTCCCACAAACCGGTATCAACACTTGGACGTATGACGCTGCGAATGAAAGGTCGTCCCTCTAAACAAAGAGCGCAGGGCATTGTATATTCAATTCTATGCCACCTACATTGGCGAAACAAAGAACTTCCCAGAAAGAATTCAACAACATAAAAACAATGTCTGCAAATTCGACCACGAGCGCAGCGCTGTTGCAGAGCACTGTGAGGACAATGACCATCGCACTGACTACACAAACACCCTCAGAAATGTTGAGACAAACTTCTGCCAGCAGCTTTTTATAGTCATGGCATATCCAAACAACACCAGGAAACATCAATAGGTCCACTGGCACATTGCCATCATGCTACGTGAACGAACTAAGCCACCTAACAAAGTAAAAAAAAGAGACCATCATCGTATAAGAAAACGAAGCTGCTGTCCCCTATCTGGAAACAGTCACCCCTGAAGAAAAAACCAAGCTGTTTTTGAAACGTTGGGACTTGTTGAGGATTTGGTTGGCGATTTTTTTCAAATTCCTATGTATGAGTTTTGCAGTTGTTCGAGTCATCATTCACTTTTTTACCGTATTTACCCGCATAATGAACACACTTCTTTATTCGGAAATTGACATATATTTGGGGAGTGCGTTCATTATGCAGGGTAAATTTCTGCATTTACACACTTCGCAAAAATGTCATTTTAGGTGCCAGGTGACACGGCAAAGTACTGTGGCATGTCTCCACTGATGGAGGCGCATTGATGGCTGGTCATGGGTGCGCTACAATAACCATGTCCTATAATTTGAAAACCTTTTTTAGGGTGCTTTCGGTGTGCCTTCTGTCAAAGGAAAAGCGCCCTCCTAGTAAAAAAATCTTGCATGTGTGAGAAATTTTTGTGTCCAATAAACGAATATGATCAAATAAGATCATACAAAAACCTTACAAGAACATAAAGAACAATATAGGAAATATATGATTATATAAGAAGTTATAAGAAACATAACAGAAGTTTCTTATAACTTCTATTATAATTTTATATTGTTCTTATATGTTTTTATAAGGTTCTTGTATGTTCTTATATGATCTTATGGGATTATATGCAATTGTTGGACATAAAAATTTCTTATACATAGAAGAGTTTTTACTAGCGAAGCTCACTCAGCATGGAGAGTGACGCGACCGTCCTTAGGCCTAACCACTTTCATATAGACAAAACTTTTTCAAGATTTCACTGCCCAAAAGCGCACCACAGATGACCACGTGTTTGTTGACATCAATGCATTCGGTGGGTGAAACATGTCCGGGGCTGGGCAATTCCTCGACCCCAGCTATGTTAGGTGTACGCGCCGCTCGGTTTCATTGTTGATCACTTCCGCAACTACACACTTGCAGCCATGAGAGCGTGTGCTGCTATGCTTGGCCTGGCTTGACGTGGCCTGGCCGCTTGGCGGCGGAAGAAAATTGGCTTGGTGGCAAGCCGAGTTGGACGCAATTTGAGACTCACGGAGCGAGTAGATACAGTAAATAAAAACATTCTGAAAACTTCTCAGGTGTTCCTCAACTTCAAACGCACCCACCGGATCAATCAACCACCTCTCTTTCATTACCTGACGCCGCCTTCTGCACGTGGTTATGAGCGGGAGTGTAACACATGGCGAAAGATAGACATATGACTGGTCCAACGAGCATGTAGCTTCTACCACGCTATCAGCTGGTCATTAAACAGAGTATAGTGACGCAGCACAAAAAATTAGTGCCATTTCAGAATGTCTGAAGGAGAACACACCCTCAAACATCCTGAAACTGTAGAGAGTTTCCTGCAGAGCCACTCGATTTGATTGGCCAGGCAGTAAATAAAAGATACACTCACCAAAGCACTGTGTCGCCCATGATAAGCCTGCAACTCCCTTCAGTAATTGCGAAACAACCAAAAAGCCACAGGAATGTAACACTGGATCCTGAAACAGAACAGCAAAATGCAGGTATTAACACAATATACAAACTGCCTCAGGGAGTGACACTTAAAACTAACTACAGTTATTTGGGCACCGTCTTTCTATTACAGATAATTGTGCGTGAGAATGTGCTGTCATTATCTTTCTAGCCCTGTAAACCTCTCCCAAGTCTAACGTCTCTGACGCTGGTTCCGCAAACTTTATAAAATCTGCCATTGCTCCATTATCAAGCTCTAGAGCAAGTGACAAGTTAAAATTTCAATGGTGGAGGCTCACAGGCATTAAGCACCTGCTTCAAGCCCCTCGGCTGTCGAGAAAACACTATGTCAACCGCTCCGAAACATAGGCTTCGTGCAGAAGAGAGATTGAAGTGTGCTGCTGATTCAGTAGAACTACATCAAATTCATCAACCATTGCTTAGCCGATTCACTATGCGACTCATCGTGAAGACGAGACTTGGACTTGGCCAAGGCAATATGTTTTACAGAGAAATGTTTACTGATTTGACGGACGGTGTCATTTTATTAAGCAGCCTTATTTATTTGCTCTGTAAGAAGCAGGTGAAGAGCAGTGAAGAGGAGCAAAACACAAATAGTGCTATGGACAACGGCAAGTCGAAGAAGTGATAGGACAAGCGCTACTTGTAGTTCAACTTGTCCTCGTACTGACATTTGCGTATCACTATTGTTTAAGCAACTTGTCAAGCAGTTCAATTTAGTACCAGTGAAGCGGCTTGTCAGTGGCCTTGTCACTCAAGCAGGGAACATGCAGACAACAAACCACTTTGATGGTGATGACCACAACATTTTCATGTCATCTCACAAAAATCGCCCCCAAAAAAGCTGATCCTGCACTTATGTTGCAGAATGTATGCATTTGAAAGAATACATCTTCGACAGAAATCTGTCTGGTTTGGGGAACAATATGAAATAAAGAAAACTCAAACCAAAAGTTTAGAAACAAACAGTTCCCAACGTTTCGGGGTCGACTTGACTCCTTCTTCAGGGGTGACTCAAAATGGAATGGAACAGCGCGAGCTTCGACCTCTCCTTCCTCTTCTACCGAGTTGATGTTTTGTGAACGTGCCGCAGGCCATGGACGTAAACAGATGGTAGGGCACCAAGGGACCTGTTAAGGTGCCCGGCGTGTTCTGGATATCACGACTCCTCCTAGGATGGAGTGGCACTCGTGAATCCTGGCAACTTACCAGCCGGTGAACTCGCCTGTGCCAAGATCTCAGTTTCTCCTGCGTGTACGAGGCGCTTGAGACGGAGGCTTTGGGGAATCACGGTCAAGTCCTGGCAGGCCCTCGTAAAGTCAATATGCGTCTTGTAGGTAGCGATGCTGCGGGTGATGTTGACAAGCTTCGCTAGCTGGGCTAGTCTCCGGTCCGAAGTCAATGGATGGTGACTTGAAAGTAAACATCTTCGACAGAATTTCATGTTGTATCCCCAGACTCAGACAGATTTCTGTCGAAGATGTTTACTTTCAAGTCACTATCCATTGACTTCGGACCGGAGGCAGCCCAGCTAGCGAAGCGGTTTGTCAACATCACCCGCAGCATCGCTACCTACAAGACCCATATTGACTTTACGAGGGCCTGCCAGGACTTGAACGTGATTCCCCAAAGCCTCCGTCTCAAGCGCCTCGTACACACCCAGGAGGGAACAAGATCTTGGCACAGGCGGAGCACCGGCTGGTAAGTGCCAGGATTCACGAGTGCCACTCCATCCTAAGGAGGGAGTCGTGGCATATCCAGAACACGCCGGGGAACCTCAACAGGTCCCTTGGTGCCCTACCATCTGTTTACGTCCACGATCTGCGGCACGTTCACAAAACATCAACTCGGCAGAAGAGGAAGGAGAGGTCGAAGCTCGCGCTGTTCCATTCCATTTTAGTCACCCCTGAAGAAGGAGTCAAGTCGACCCCGAAACGTTGGGAACTGTTTGTTTCTAAACTTTTGGTTTGAGTTTTCTTTATTTCATATTGTTCCCCAAACCAGACAGATTTCTGTCGAAGATGTTTACTTTCAAGTCACTATCCATTGACTTCGGACCGGAGACAGCCCAGCTAGCGAAGCGGTTTGTCAACATCACCCGCAGCATCGCTACCTACAAGACCCATATTGACTTTACGAGGGCCTGCCAGGACTTGAACGTGATTCCCCAAAGCCTCCGTCTCAAGCGCCTCGTACACACCCAGGAGGGAAACAAGATCTTGGCACAGGCGGAGCACCGGCTGGTAAGTGCCAGGATTCACGAGTGCCACTCCATCCTAAGGAGGGAGTCGTGGCATATCCAGAACACGCCGGGGAACCTTAACAGGTCCCTTGGTGCCCTACCATCTGTTTACGTCCATGGCCTGCGGCACGCTCACAAAACATCAACTCGGTAGAAGAGGAAGGAGAGGTCGAAGCTCGCGCTGTTCCATTCCATTTTAGTCACCCCTGAAGAAGGAGTCAAGTCGACCCCGAAACGTTGGGAACTGTTTGTTTCTAAACTTTTGGTTTGAGTTTTCTTTATTTCACATTCAGAATGTATGCATCATCTGACGGCACAGTCTGGAGGGTCACACTGCAGTTCTCTTCGTGCGTTACACTCCCAGTTTCAATGCGGTGACCAATGAATGTTTCGGTGATGGAAAAAAAAGGCATTGCTCTGAATATTTTGTTGTTTCCCTTACTTAACTTATCAAAACACATTGCATGTTAATTGGACCTCAAGATAAATGTGTCACGCCGACTTATTAAGGATAACAGCAATCCAGTCCTTGACAAATTAACTGAGGGCAATAAAGAAAGAAACAAGGAGGTCATGCGACAATTGTATCGGGGAGTGGCAACAGTCCCAGGAAGTTCTGCTTCAGTTTTTGCAGTATCATTGATTTCCTCATTAGGCAACTGTTATCAGCTTTGGCCACTGCTCATGCATTACATTTTAGAGTGAAGCACACTGTACAATGGCATGTTTACACCGTGACATGCCAACCTTTTTCTGGGTTCCCAATTATCCCGAATACACAAAATTGCAAATAAAAGAAGCAGTTAGATCAATAGGTCACACAAATCTATGTGAAACGAGCAGTCTAGATCAGTGCATGCAGGGTGACTCCATGTGGGGCTGTATAGGAGCTTTACAACCACCCCAATAGCTTGTTAAATCAAACCCAATTATCCTCTGCTAAATGTGTGAGCTACATGGTCTTGGCAGACACTTCAAATTCCTCACTAACCCCGCTTATAAGTCCTAGAGTTGTACTCCCACTGCTTGCATTTGCTTTGGCACCCCCCCCCCCCGTTTTCTCCCACACTAACTGGCAGAAACACTGATCTTATTCTGCATGTGGCTGATTATTAAAAGCCTTTTGGCTTTTCAATCTAAGTAAATGCACATCCTGAAAAGGAGCTCATTGCCTAATGAGGTCTACGAGAAAATTTTGAAGTGCGGGATATATGAAGTTTGCTAGACCTATGGCGGACAATATTTACCCTCCAAATCAAAGCAGCACCTAATATGTCGGCCACGAACCCGTGACAACTCCAGATGAGACTAATGACAAATGCATAAAGTATATGATAATTACAGAACGACCCGATACTATGACCCAGAAAGGTGAACAAGAAGCTTACGTGAACAACACGCTTGCAAAAAGAGATCTAGAATGCCAAAGAATCAATGAAAATAAAAATAGGAAGACTTGACTGATCCTTTCTGAAGTCCCGATCTTGGTATCGATAGCATGCATCGATGCTTTCAATCAAGCTTTGAGGTGTGGCCACAGAACACACTTGAGTGAAGCTCCCAATTATTATGCTCTTAGGTGGACAAAAGGCTCACTTCAAACAGCTTTCAGCAATAAAAAAAACATGCCAGATAATAACATCACATGGTTTCCCCAAAAATAAAACATATTAACCTCCAACACCTCTCAGGGCTAAGGAAACAACCAAGGACGCACAAGAATGAAGCACCTGATCCCAGTGTGAATGGAATGCCAAAGTGCAAGACTGAATGCAAAACACACCGCTCTTCTAAGCAACTAACACTAGCTACAATTTCTTGGACACCTTCCTGGTAAACTAAGAACTAAAATATTAATTATAATTACATCTGGTGCATCACCTTCAGGATTGCTGGATGATGTGCAACTCTGGGAGCTCTTCAAGATTAAAGTGAGCAGAAATTTTTTACTTGGCCTGAAAATGTCTCATACTTTGTATCTTGTTCAGAGTTAAGCAATAACACCGTAGCTATCTACTAACACATTACACCTAGAAAGTATCACCTACGTAAGACAAGAATGATTCACACATTATCTATTGTTAACGCCATTCTGAAAAAGACAGACTTGCACAGTCCGTCCCACCATCCATGTGGCACACCCATGAGGTCTTTTGCCGTGCAGATGTGCCCAGACGCACATTAAATCTCTCTCTGACCGGCCTCCATGTCCACAACAAGGCTGTAACCTTTCAGAAGTGTGATCATGTGGCCATGGCACTCTGCGGATCGACTGCTGTGGTTACATGTAACCCAGCAGCGGTGGATTTCTGCTACTAGAACCTCCACAAGGAGGGAATGAATTCCCAAAAGGGCTACGAAAGAATGTGCAAACCTGAACCGACTGGCTGCGTCAGCGAACCCTCTCCAAATTCCAGTCGCTGTTTCGACAGGGACGACGGGGAGCACAAGCTTTGTCAGTAGCGACGGCACCCCCCGAGCCAAAGTCCATGGCAGCACCTGCGACAGCGAGCCCTCCCATCATCCCTGTCACCACTTCGACTGGATATTACAGGAAGCACAGGTGATGGCGTTGCGCCACCACAAGCCAGAGCTACATGGCAGCACCTCCAGCAGCGAGCCCTCCATGAGTATACCATTCACCATCTTGAATGGGAACAAGGGGAGTGCAAGCGTTGACGGTGCTACATACCTGGGATGGCAAATAATGTTTTGTAGCGACCGAAGTGGCCAAATAGCTGCCAAGCGAAACTCGACATTCAACTCCAATGATGAGCCACGCTGTTTCGACTATGATCGACATATGTTTGCCAATTGCACTAAACAGCAGAAGCATGAAGGCTGCATCAATTTTAATAGAATGGGACCTAAGGCAACAAACTGCCAGTGAAAACAGTGATGAAAGCTCAAGGGAGTTACTTCCGACACTGATAAATAGATAGGACAACTTACCATGAACTCCTATTGATATCTGCCATGACGCCTGAACCTCGGCACTGTAGGTGATGTCAGTGGTGTCGTCCCAGGGAACTCAAACTAGGAGTTCACTGAGCAACTCCTGCTTGACCAGGGCTGCACTGATCTTAAATGTGAAGAACAGATATTTTACGTTACATAAATGACAAAAGATAGAAAAGGCACAAACAATATCATACCTGCCAAGTTCAGAGAAACCAAATCCGGGAGAATATCAAAGCAGAAGGGTTTAAAAAGAACTATTGACAACAAATCTACATGAAGACAACTTTATTATTTATATATTGCACTGCTCATGCTCACGGGATTGCAGCCGTCTGCTGTGATAGCAAAAACTCATTTTTTAAGTGCAGAAGGGAAAGGGGGGGGAGGGGGTAATTTATGTTTTCCGGGAGCTTTTTCTGTCAATCGTACAACTGATCAAAATTCAAAAGTCTTCCGGGTAATACGGGAAACTTGGCAGGTATGCAACACTAACAGACACAATTTGGTACCGGCAATGCCAAAAGAGAATGCAGGTTGCATCAGCTATGCATAAAGATACTTCGAACAACATTTACCCTATAGGGTGTATTCACGCAAGGCTAGCGAGCAGGGCCCTTTGGGCACATCACTATATTTGTGTTCGTGATAGCAGACAGCGGCGCGCGACAGCCTCACGGGCCACACTATGTAGCGAATCTTTCTCCGGTTCAGGTGACACCATGCACGAAAATGGTGTTGTTCTTGTGCGACAGTCTGCTGTTGCACAAGGACAAAGGATGAACTGGGAAAAGAACGACGAGGACAGCAGGCGTTGCACATTGCCAGTTTTTGCAAATCCCAAGTCCGAACACACATGCAAAATGGCTCGGTCGCTTTCCTTGAAACAAGAATGACTCGCTTGCATCAACGGGCAAAGCCCGAACGAAAATCATGAGAAGTGGAGAGTATCTGAGCATGTTAGTGAAAATGGTCAGTGCACGTCTGTTTGTGTGGGGCTTGTGACTTTCCACACGGCAGCACCTTGGGACGGGGGAAGGTGGCGTCGTAAAGTTGGGGCGACGTCTCCTCATACAGGCGGCTTTGGATTGGGAGACGCAGCGCGGGGTTCCTAAGGAAGCAAGAATCGAGTAATCTGTGAGGGGGACTGCCAACACTTGCAGTGTTGCTGTTTTTCTTAATGCGAAAACATTCTTTAGCTACTTCACCCGGATTTCGCTATACGATATCTGGCCTCGTAACAAAAGAAGATAAACCTGTGTCGCGTGTATGTGGAGCAGCAGTACGCACTCCTTCACATAAGCACCCTATTCGGAGGTGGCAGAGAATGGATGCGCACTCCACCCAATTGGCTACGGCACAAGGAGGTAAATCCGCGCCTCACATACATGATGTGGCTTTTGACTTCAGTCGTCGGCGATCGACCAGACGACCCGTAAGGGTTTATTACCATCCAGGAAATGCCTCGGGCTTGGGCAGAGAAACGTAGCTGGGCTGCCAGGCTAGAGGAGCGCTGGGAGCCCAAAGAAGAACTGACGCGGGACGGGGCGCTCCTCATTTAGCTTGCAGACAAGGGAGAGCCGCCCCCGAACTATGGTGCGTTGACTTGGTGAAGAGCGGCGGGTCGAGTGGCCCACAATGGAGCGGCAGTATCTGACGTCAATGATTGTAGTAAACCATTCACAAAATGAAGTGTTTAATCAAAATTTGTGTCATCGTATTCACAGTGAGCTGTGGCGTATGTCTCCCGATGAATGCTATCGCAATTCGACAGCCAATAATAGTGGTTTCTGCAGCCAGATTATTTTTCTATGATGTAGTTTTTAGCAAAGTGCAGGGGACACTGCGACAATATCGCTAGCGCTGGTGTAATACCTCCAACGGGATACTTGGCATCAACTTTGAAGGGTTCGACCACTGCTGTGGTTTACAGCAGTCGCGGATAGTCCTCGCCGTCGACTGGTTCATATAGGAGCACGTGGACAATGCAGATTTTTAACTGATTGGTTTGTTCATCAGTGAGAGAGAGAGAGAGAGAGAGCTGGAAATGTCAAATGGAAGAACAGGGGAAGACAATAATGACTTCAACCCGAGGCTCTGGGGGGGGGTCATCGAGATGGTCGTCTAAGTTGGGATTTCTGTAACTATGTAAATAAATGTACATAGTCGAAGTAAAGCAGCGCAAGTTGGCACATCACTCAGCAACGCGCCCGCCACCAAGCTCCTAACAATCGGGGCTGAACCCTCCTCTACCAACAACTGGAGCAACAACTATGTTCAAGGCACTTCATCTCGGAGAAGTGTCGGCACGGTTGGCTTTTTTGTTTGGGTCGGGCCTGTCAAGTGTGCGTGTGTAGCCAAGATGTTTCTTGGCTGCAGAGTCAGGACTGTAGTCATTAAACTAATTTGCTGCAGCATTTGCACAATGCCGAATCAATAAAAAAAACAGCCGAGGAAGAGAATGTGCAAAGCATTAGAATTTTCAGTTTCAGCTAAAAGCAACGGCAACCTCTGAGATTGCTGCGAGGCAAAGAAATGTGTGCTTATGAACGGCGATTTTTTTCGATGTCGATTTTCCAATGCTCCTGCGGTAAAGAACTTCCATTCTAGTCTCTCGACCTCCTGGTTTGTCTCAGTAGAACTTTGGCTTCGAGTAGGCCGAGCCCACTCTATGACATATTAAATCAAAATAATGTCGGACAAAAGCCAACCGTGCCGACACCTACCCAAAACGAAGAAACTGTAACACACTCGACTTGCCGAAATCTTCATCAAGGTTTTTCCCGTTCAGGCGCTCGCGAGTCATTCGCGTTGCCTCCTCACGGTGAGCAACAGAACCTCTTCGCACTTGTTTGTCCGGACTCCGGGATTTCCAAAACCAGGAGTCTGCAACACCTGCTGTCCTCGGTTTTCTCTTTCCAAGTGTCACACAGTTTTTATTCGGGACGTCACCTGAAATAGAGAAAGATTTGCGTAGTATGACAATCTCCTTGATTGTGGCCCGTGCAGCTAGCTGTTAATGTGCCGCCGTCTCTCATCACGGATACAAATACGGTGATGTACAGTGCGCCGCAATATGAAAGACCCACTGGGAGCGCGTGGCCGAGGCGGTGGCTGGCGGGGGCGCTGCGAGCGCTCTGGGCAATTCCATTCCTTGAGGCGGTGGCAGTGGGTCTTTCATATTGCGGCACACTGTACGCAGAATGCACGGCTCACTAGTTGCACGTGCTCCACAGAAACTAAAAGAGACTGCCTATTGCTGTTTGGTAAGACCTACACTGGAATACGCATGTGTTTTGTGGGATCCGCATCAGAAGTACCTTGCAGATAAGTTAGAAAAACTTCAAAACCGTGCGGCGAGATTTGTAACAGGAAATTATAGTAGAAACAATAGCGTAACAGAGACTAAAAATGTACTTGGTTGGGAAACTTTATTGGCAAGGTGCAAAGATTTTCGATTGAGGTTCTTGCTCGCAATTTTTAATGATATGACTGGTATTGATAAAAGCAGCTACATAAAATTACCTAACTACATTTCAAATCATGTGAATCATACCAGAAAAACAAGGGAAATTTCCTGTAGAACAGATTATAAGAAGCTTTAATTTTTTCCACGCACAATCGCTCAATGGAACCTGTTACCAGAGTCTTTTTTTTATTCGTGACGACGTGGGACTATTTATCTCAGGAAATCTCAGGAAATGGTCTTGATTTTTAATGTTGTTTATGTTCAATGTTTATGTATTTTCTTCGTTGACAGCCCAGGCTGTATATTCAAGTGTTCTGGTTTTATTTTATTGAGCGTATTAATCTATGGGCTGTACCTGCTATAATGCCTAAGTTTTCGGCGCTGCAGGTTTTTTTTGTAAATAAAAAACACTCTATAGTGCCGGAAAGGCATTCACTGCTTCACTTGGGATACACATCTTATTTATATTAGATGGCGCCCACGAAATTATTATTTATAAACCTCACATCAATCGCAACAAAAAAAACACAAAAACTACTGCAGTAGATTAAAACTCTAACCACATAAAGCATTTTTGTTTTCACACGCTTCCTTTGCGTTGTTAGAGGACACCGACAACAATAATAGGGAGTTGTAGTAGACCGTTTCCGCAGCCCGCTAAGCACCCGGATAGCGCTCCGCAATCCGCCAGAAGAGGCTTGAACTATGCAGACAAGGCTGGCGGCGCCCATGCGCAGCTGCGGCATTTTACCGATGAGTAAAGCTATACGCACTCCGGAGTGCATTTCGGACGAGATGGCTATACGCACTCCGCCGAGAACTCATGCCCGTCGGGCCACCCTTTTCGAACGGCGCGTGTATCAATGGGGAGCGTGTTAACCAGCCCCCGCCTGCGTTCACGGCGCTTCGCGGCGACAGTATTGGCTGCTAATTACAAAACGTAACCAGTACACGCCGCTTCGCGGCGTCCGGCCGGCAACCCAAGCCCCGCTGTCCCCGATCGCACCTCCGGAAAGGGAGTCCCATTTAATTCTGCGAAGTTTCGTCGACAACATTATCGCAAAAAAGAAATGTCGTAAACATCGCATAATGCATCGATAAAACAAAAATGAAAAAAAAAAAGTACGCCCACCGCGGATTGAACCCGCGTCCACTTGCGTACAAAGCGGACGCCTTTAGCCCGTATGCTATGCCATCGCTGGAAAAACTCCTTGTGACCATTCGTTTTATACGAGTTTAGCGGAGTGCGTATAGCCATCTCGTCCGAAATGCACTCCGGCGTGCGTAGTTTTACTCTTTACCGATATCATAGCGGAAAAGAAAAACTATATACTACAACTCCCTAATAAGACACGCGGGCCGACAAAGAAACCTGGCCAGGAGAGATATCGGTACGCAGCGAAGAGTGGCGACGCGAAGTGACGCTGACGCAGACGAACCGCGTACGATAAACCGTCTGCCAGGTCGACCGCCTCGCGATTAACTCGCAACCTGTCGGGCGGTTTGACGAAAAGCGCGTAGAGAGATGGATCGCCAACGGGAGATAACTGTCAGAATACATTTCTCGAACGCGATTGGGCAAATGCGGAAAAGGAAATTAAGGAGATTCCAGAACG